>RJWM01014880.1:0-49326 GCA_004363535.1 Dasyprocta punctata | reverse complement strand
AAAAAAAAAAAAAAAAAAAAAAGATTGGTAATGTAAGCAGATAGATGAAAATTAAGAACCAAAAGGAAAGTCTAGAGATCAAAATGTCCAGCAGAAGTGAATGCCTTTGGTGGGCTCATTAGAAGACTGATTGGACTTCCAAGAAGATGGCAGAATAGTGAACAGCAGAGAAACAGACTCTGATATTCGGCATCCAGACACTGGAATATAGCAATGTGAGGAAGAGAAGGAGGAGAGAAGTGTGACTCTAGTACCCATCAAAGATCTGAAGTGAGAATTGGAACCCACAGGGAGAGCAAAGAGAGAGACCTCAACACAGAAGAAGGAGGTAGCAGGGCCAAGGATATAGCTCAGTGGTATGACACCTGCCTGGCAAGCACAAGGTCCGGAGTTGGATTTCCGGTATCGAAAAAAAAAAAGGTCCCAACCAGCATTATCTCCTGAGCACTGACTTAGTGCATGGGAGGGGTAGCTCAAACATGGTGACTACTGGTGATCCCAGAGGCTTCCATGGAGAAATGCACCAATGGAACATCGCAGTGGACACAGCAGACTGTAGTGGCTGGTGAGTTATTCAGGTTCAGGCAACCCCTAGGAGAAGGCAGTTGGCTGGTAGCTGTCTGGAGAGGGACCAACTGAGTTCAGAACTCAGAGCAAATGTAGGCTGAGTCCATCTAGTGGCTCCCAGTGTCAAGATGAGGCAGAACTGAGTTCAAATCAGCAAGAGGTCAAAGAGCTGAGTTCAAACCAGTGGGAGGCACATGGCATATTGCAGGCTGAACAAACAAGGTTCCAGGCTCACAGCCGAAACCAACCTGAACTTCAGTAGAACTAAAGGTTCAGGCTTGCTGGGATTCATCAACACAGATCTGGGCTCTGTCTGCCCACTGTGTCTACCAGTGACAGCAGAAACATGACCTGAACTGGACAGTTTTTCTTTTTTCCCTCCTGTCTTCTTCACTAGTTTCCCAAAGTTTGCATAATCTTCCTTTACCCTCCAGTCTTGCTTCTAATCTTTTCCTCTTGTATTTCTCTCTTTTTCCCCCAACCATTTTAAATTTTCTCCCCCAAGAGTAAAATTGCCATACGGAGGGCATATTTATTGTATACAATTTTCTGGTTTGTTTTAAATATTGTTATATAACCACAAATACAGTTCACACAATTAAAGGTGGCAAATTAATAGTTAACCAGTTTGTCATTTTCTAAACTGCGTTTGATGCTGTTGTTACTGTTGATAGTACTACTTTAGCTAAGGTGACATAATTGTCCTAATCAGTTGTTCTTCCTGGTATGCCATGACTGAAGTTGCTTAGGTGTCATAAGAAATACTATAGACCAGTGCCAAAGAACCAGGGACTAGGCCAAATAGGCAGCAATTGCTCATTCCCAATAAATTGAAGGGATAGGATCTTGCAACAGACTGAAAACCCAAAACCAACTAAACCTGGAAGACATCTCTTGAGAGGTTGTCATTTCCTAAGGGTTCTAAACACTAGCAATAAAGCTACCTGCCATAAGCAATTTACAAGCACCAGCCCAGGAATTAAACTAAAAAAAGAAAAAAGAAAGAGAAAATGAGACACTTAAGCAAGATGCAACTCCAGACTTCCAGCTCACCAGAGGCAAACCCAGGGGGCAATGAGGTGGAACAAGTTGAAAGTCACCTACCTGGATTTTCTGAAGTGTTAACAGTGGAAGTAAAGCAGATAAATGAGGCTAGGCGTGGTAGCGTATGCCTGTAATCCCAGCACTCGGGAAGCTGAGGCAGGAGGATAGCCTTGAGTTCAAGGCAGCCTGGACTACATAGTGAACTCAAGGCCAGCCTGAACTACATAGTGAGACCCTGTCTCAAAAAAAAAAAAAAATCCCAAAGCAGAGGGATGAGGCTTTAGGAAAAATCAAATCAGAAATAATCTCAGGGGGATATTTGAAAGAAAAAATCTCAGCGGGAAAAAGGAACCCTTCTCCACTGTTGGTAGGAATGCAGACTGGTACAAACGCTGAAAATCAGTGTGGAGATTCCTCAAAAAACTAGAGGTCCATTCAACCCACATATTCCTCTTCTGGGTATCTTCCCAAAAGAATTAAAAACATCATACCACAGTGATATTCGTGCACCCATGTTTATAACAGCACAGTCTGTAACAGCCAGATCTTGGAAACAACCTAAATGCCCATTGACTGAAGAATGGATAAAAAAATGTATTTTTATACAATGGAGTACTACTCAGCCATAAAGAAGGATGAACTGGAAACTTCTATAGGTAAATGGATGCATCTTGAGAACATATTCATTAGTGAGATAAATAAGACAGACATATAAAATTGTATTGTTTCTTTAGTGTGAGAAGCTGAAAGAAAAAGCATGTATATGTATATAAAAATAATAGTTAAGCACAATGTATGTACCATTCTTGCTCCCAGTTGACATGTTTTGAAATTTTGTGGTTTTTTCTTCTTTTCTTTTTTATTTTTATCCTTGAAATAAAATAGATTTGGGGGGGAAAAAAAGAAATAATCTCAGATAACTATAGAAATGGTGACTATAACGAAAGATGTGGTTAATGACTCTAGAGTAGATACAGATCAATAGACTGGTCATAACAAAGGAAAGAATCAGCTGGCTTGAAAATACATCAGCAGAGCTGGGTATGGTGGTACATGCCTGTAATCCCCGCACTCATGGAGGCCAAGGCAGGAGAACCTCAAATTCAAGCCTCTTCAGCAATTTAGTGACTTAGCAAGACCCTGTCTCAAACTAAACAAAATCCCAATCTTAGACAATTTAGCAGTCCCCAGTTCTGAAATCAAAAATAGAAAGAAAAACAGAAAATATGCTTGGGTTTGCCTAACATGTAAAAGGCCTTAGTTTGATCTCCAGCACTGCCAAGAAAAGAAAAAAAGAATGAAAAAACAGAGAACTTTTAAAACAAACAAACAGCCGGGGATTTAGCTCAGTGGTGTAAGCGCCTGCCTGGCGGGTGTGAGGTTGTAAGTTCGATCCCGGTTCAAAAAAAAAAAACAAAAAAAAAAACACTCTCTGGATACAATAAAAATAAACTTATGATTATAGATAGTAGTAAAATAACTAGAAAGCATTGTTTTTAGTATTTTAATATAATTGCCTTTGTTCTTAATATAGTGATCAATTTTAAGTTTTGATAATTTCGTTTTTAATGACTAAACAACTAACTCACAAAATTAGTGAAATTTAACAAGCTTTCAAAAGTCAGCATTGTTGGCACACTGCTGATGAAATATTCACCAGAAGTGTCATCCTTCAGATTCCATTATATGCTGAACACCACCAAGAAAATTTGCAAATATTATTTAATTCTCATAACTATGAGATATTGTTACTGCCATTTTAAAGTAAAAAACAGAGTTAATCTAGACAAAGTCAGATACCTGGCATATGGCAAAACTGATATTTGAGCACAGGTTAATGCTCTTCTCAGTGCTTTCTGAAGCTTACAGTATAAGACTGAATAAAGAAAAAGATTTCTGATGCTTCATTCTGTTTCTTGAAATTATTTAGTCCATTCTTTCTCCATTCCTTTTGCAAACCCATAAATCCTCATTAGATAAAGGCAGTGTCAGTGATGTTAATTGTTCAAGACATTACCATGGTTACCAAACACAGTCCAACCTGGACATTCCAGAAGAGCATAGGGAGAAGCTGAGATGGCCTTCTTCAACTTGTATCTATTGGGATATCAAAATTCCTTTCAGAACAAAAAAAGGGATGTGACCGAAGAAACAAGTAAGGGGAATATACTTTTCTTAGCCACTTCCCACTTCCTTCCCTCCCATGGACTAGAGATATATCCACCAAGATCAAGAATTGCCCTAGTTAAAATAACGGAATAGGGACAACATATTCATTCAGCTTCACTCTTCTATTTGTTTTGTTTTTGAAACAAGGTCTCACTCTGTAGCCCAGGCTAGCCTCAAACTCATGGTAATCTTCCTGCCTCAGTCTACCAACTGCTAGGATTACAAGGGTGCTCCACCACGCCTGGCTGTCCTGTTATTTAATATTGTTAGTATGCTACACAATTTTTTTTGGTCTTTTTTTGAGGCAGGGTTTCACTATATGGTTCAGACTGGCCCTGAACTCACTTGGTAGCCCAGGCTGGCATCCAACTCACAGCACTCCTCCTGCCTTAGCCTCCCCAATGCTGGGATTACAGGCATGCACCACCACATTCAGCTAGATACACAATTCTTTTAACCAAATAAATGTATTCCTATTCATTCATTTGCTCATTTAGCCAAAACTTACTAAGCATTAGCTGTGTGCCAGGTTTTAATGTTTGTAAACAGTTACAAAATGGATAGAAAAAGACTTCTGTTATAACGTGGCTGACAAAGAAGCATACAAACAAAAAGCACATATATATAGGACATGATTAAATTAAATATGAACAATAATTCAGCTACAAAGGAATAAGTCCTTGACTTGGATTTAGAATAAGAATCCCTTGGAAGAGAGATCCTTTAGACAAAATTTCATCCAGGAACTGTTTCCAGAATTGAGTGTTGAAGCATGACTGAAATTTGGCAAGTAAACAAGGCATATAGCACAGAAAAAGGAACAGAGCCTTAAGGAGAGCCGTATTAGGTGAAACCCAAGTACTTGAATGTTGATGGAAGGTGGAGAGGTATTGGGAGACAGACTTTGAAAACTAGGCAGGGTCCAGATAACTGAGGATCCTGTTGATGTTGACTGTGCTAAGCATTTTAACTTTATAGGAAATTGTGAACTGTTAGTAGTGAATAAATATTTTATATGTATTATGTTCACAGTGTCTAGCTATATTTCATACACAATAGAGTTTTAAGAAATATTTGTAGACTGAGTTAATGAATAAGTGAGTTCGAATGACTAAACAGCAGAGAGTTAGAGCTGGGCATGGTGGTATATGTCTATAATCCCAGCACTCAGAGTTTGGGTTTTTTTTGTAACAGTGCTTGGTCTTTTGCAAGTGGGAAGGGGACCAAGAGATAGAAGGAGGAAGGGTAGGGAATGGAATAAAAAAAGAATTAAGATATGTTATATACATGTACCAATTCCCCACAGTGAATGTAATCATTATGTACTGCAAACATGTACTGTATTAACAAAAATAAAAATATTTTTAAAAAACAATATTAGGGATTGAACCCAGAAGTACTCTACCACCAAGCTACATCACTAACCCTTTTTATTTATTTATTTATTTTACTTTCACTTTTTTGGTTTTTGAGACAGGGTCTTAATAACAGGCTGGCATAGAACTCACAACAGTCCTCCTGCCTCAGCTTCCCAAGTGCTGGGATTACAGGCATGTGCCACCACACCCAGTTTTGAGTGTTCTTATAAACCAGCAGATGTGTTCCTCACAGCAGATGTGTTCCTCACAGCAGATGATCAGGGGGAGAGAGAGAGATGACCCCCCACAAACACCTACCATTCTAGGAATTAAACTAGGGCCTTTTACCACTGAGCTACATCCTCAGCCCTTTTTGAGACTACGTTTTACTAATTTGCCCAGGCTGGGCTTGAACTTGTGATCCTCTTCCCTCAGGTTCCTAGAATGTTGGGATTATAGGTGTGCACCATGATGCCTGGCTGTTTCTGCCTTTTCTATTTGTGCTGTAGTTTGGGTTCTACATGTCCTCCAAAAGCCCATGTATTAAAGGTTTAGTCCACCAGGTGGCACTATTGGGAGATGATGGAACCATTAGGGGGTGGGGCCTAATGGGAGGGGTCTCTGGCCCTTGGTGGTGTATGATTTTTTTTTTAAGAGTATATAACAATAAAACCAATCAAAACAAAGCAGTGTAAGAGATACAGGACTTCAAATCATTATGAAACCAGCCGGGCGTGGTGGCGGACGCCTTTAATCCCAGTGCTCGGGAGGCTGAGGTAGGCGGAGCGTTGTGAGTTCGAGGCCGGCTTGGGCTACAACGTGAGCGCAAGGCCGGCCTGAGCTACATAGTGCAACCCTGCCTCAAAAAACCAGGGCCGGGAGTTTGGCTCAGTGCCTTAAGCACCTGCCCTGGCAAGCATGAGGTTGTGAGTTCAATCCCTGGTGCCGAAAAAAAAAAAAAAATCATTATGAAACCAACAGTAGTTACCATAATGCCCTTGATGTCTTCAAAATAGCCGCAGATAACTTCGGACATAGTGTAAATCAAACAGAACAGAACAGAATAGAATAGAAACAATAAAAACAAAGCAGTGAATGTGATAAAGGACTTCAAAACAAGCCAATAGTAAATCCAAAATTGCTAACATAATATATCTTGCCATCCTTGAAATAGCTTCTCTTGCCATGGGATTTAACATAATCAAACAAAACAAAAGAGAATAAAACCCAACGCAACAAAACAATGGAAATGGCATAGGACCTCAAAACAAGACCATAGGGAATCAACAATGGTTGCAACCCTCAGAAGGAGATCCCCCCCAGATGACATATTGCTTAGCAATATCCTCTGAACCTATGATCAGATCACTTGCCCTAGAGCCGCAATGTTAGTGAAATACCAAAGCACCACAGGCATCCAATTGCATTTCACCTCAATAGCTATCATCACAGCCTGTTTTTCTCCAGATAAGCTGGTGACTTGAGCGGTGGGGTGGTATTTCTTGTCTGCCAGCCCTCACACCAGAAGGGGCTGGGGTCTAGCTGTTCCCAGTCCTCCAGAGGCCGCCACATGGCACCAGTTCCCAGACTGGGCTTGTTTGGTGCTGCAGCCATTGTTCTCTCTAACCCCAGTCCATGAATGGCTGGTGGTGTGTGATCTTTATCTCATCTTCTTCCTTTTTTGCTCCCTGGCCATGAAGTAAGCAGTTTTGCTCTGCCACATATATCTGCCATGATGTGCTGCCTTTTATTTTGGTTATCACAGTAGTGTGTTTTCTTATCTGAGAGCGTATGTTCCAACACCCCCAGTGGAGACCTAAAACTGTATAGTATCAAACCCTGTTTTGCCCTCCTCTCGTCACTTTTGGTGTCTTCCACCGCCATGAGCAGTGGCCCCTCTGCCATGTCACCCTGCCTTGAAGCCAACTGACTATAGACTGAAGCCAACTGACTATAGACTGAAACTGCTACAAACTGTGAGCTAAATAAACCTTTCCTCCCTTAAAAAAAAAAAAAGTTTTTTCTATACATCCATAAACTTTACCTATGATAAAGTTTATTTTGTAAATTAGGAATAATGACTAAACATGATTAACAATGACTCAAAAATTAACAATAATGACTAAAACAGGGTGGCACATGCCTGTAAGCCCAGCTGAGGCAAGAGGATGCTACATTATAGCCCAGCCTGGGTAATTTAGCAACTTAGTAGGACACTCTCTCAAAATAATAAAGGACTGGGGATATCGCTTAGTGCAAAGACCCGCTACTCAATCACCAATACCGCTAAAATAATAGCTAGTAATAAAATAGAGTGATTATATCAACATAGTATATAGTTATTTAAAACTTTTTTTTTTCTGGCACTTTCCATGTAACGTATAGTAGGCCACAAACAAGTGAAACTGCAGAATAAAGCAAAACCAAAGATAAGGGCTGGGTGTGCTGGCGCATGCCTTTAATCCCAGCACTTGGGAGGCTGAGGTAGGTGGAGTGTTGTGAGTTCAAGCCTGGCTTGGGCTACAATGTGAGCAAGGCCGGCTTGAACTACATAGTGCAACCCTGCCTCAAAAAAAATGGGGCTGAGAGTTTGGCTTGGTGGCTTAAGTGCCTGCTTGGCAGGCGTGAGGTTGTGAGTTCGATCCCTGGTACCGACAAAAGATAAGGGTGTATTTTAATTTCCAAGGGCTATTTTTTGTTCCTCTGGTTTGTTTGTTTTCTCTCTCTCTCTGTCTTTTTTTTTTGTTTGTTTTTTTTTTTTTTTTTTTTTTTTTTTTTTTTTTTTTTTTTTTTTTTTTTTTTTTTTTTTTTTTTTTTTTTTTTTTTTTTTTTTTTTTTTTTTTTTTTTGGTGGCACTGGGGATCAAACTCACAACCTCGCACCTGCCAGGTAGGTGCTTCACCCACTGAGCCAAACTCGTGGGACAGGGTTGCACTATGCAGCTCAGGCCAGCGTTGCACTCACTTTGTAGCCCAAGCTTGCCTAAAACTCACAATGCTCCTCCTATCTCAGCCTTCCGAGTGCTGGGATTAAAGGTATGGGCCAGCACGGCCAGCTCATTTTCTCATTTTCTGAGACAGGGTCTCATTATGTAGCCCAGGCTGGCCTTGAACTCACAGCAATCCTCCTGCCTCAGCTTCCCAAGTGCTGCGATTACAGGCGTGCGCCACTATGCCAGCACCTCTGGTTTTCTTTTTTCATTTTTTTTTTTCCTCTTTTCTCCATGGATATTATACTTTATTTGAAATTCTCTTTCTTGAATTAGTTCGGCTTTCTCTGAGAACTTTTTCCTATGAGTTTACTTTGGTCTTTATTTTTCTTGCTGATTACTGTCCTCAAATAACTGGTGATCCTTGCCTCTCCATTCTAATTTAAGAACAACTATAACAAAAACAAAACAAAACAAAACAAAAAAAACAACTAAAAGCCTATAGGAAAATCTGTCCATTGTGGGCTTTACTGGGAGCTTTCTCTCAATCTGTACAATTTCTCCAGGGGAGTATCCTATAACTTCTGGATATATCCTTGTCTCTCAGCACACTAAGACCAGCACAGGAGAAGGAGTACTGAGAACCTCACTTCTAAAGATACTGACTTTTCATTTAATCATCATCTTTTCAGTCTCATACCATATGCTAGCCTTCCAATAAATCCTGTCCAGGGACAGTGCCTCCAAAGTTCAGTTCCACCAGAAAAAATTTTCATTTCCTTATAAGGAAGGGTGGTTTGTCTGATTGTTCCAAATGCCCTGCAGACAGATTTTCAGTAACCACCTTCCTTGGGCCTGTTCATTACTCTCTTCTTCTGTGGTACCTACTACATTCTGAGTCACTCATATGAATTAGCTCAAATCTACATGGGTCTTCCACTACAACTCTCAGGTAAAACCTGTATTTGTCAGGTTAGTTGTCACTTTTGTATCCACTTTCCATTTTCCAGAAGATATTTCTACTAAAATATCTGACTGCTATTTTATCTTTTGTCCTTGAAGGTTTATGCCATTGTGATAAATGATGACATCATTTTAGCAAACTGGAGAGGGAAAAGGAATAAACTAATATGGTTAACCCACCACTTTTTAAAAGGTTTATTGATGGTATAATTTCAAAATTACAGCAACATTTTAAGACTAACATAGGGAAATTCCCTGTACCCTTTACCCATAATAACCAATTGTTAGTGTTTTATAATTCTTTACTTTGTTGCTTACCTATTTATCTAATACCTATTTTTTCCTCAGTTAGTTGACAATATATTGGTCATATTATATCTTTTTACTCCTAAATATTTCCATTTGCATTTCCTAAGAAAAACAACCCATAATACAGGAATTAATTTAGCAAAATTTAAAACCGACACAATATTAATATCTAATTATCTATAATTCATGTTCTGATTTTGCCAACTGTTTCATTGATATTATTTGCAGCAAAAAATTTCCTTCCAGGATCAAAGGTTGCATTAATGACTATGACTCTTTATTCTCCTTTAATTTGGAACAATTTCTCTGCCTTTGTTTCATGAGAGTGACATTTTTGCGATAATAGAGTCAGGATATTTTGTAGAATATTTCTTAATTTGAGCTTGTCTAATATTGCTCCTGGTTGGATCCATTTAAGTATTTTTGGAATAAATGACATTCTATCCTCAGGCTACCATATCAAGGGGCTCATTGTTGATGTTATTTTTATCTTATTGTTGGTGATGTTAACTTTGACTATTTAGTATGCTAGTTTTCTCCACAGTCAAGTTAACATTTTCTTTCGGTTATAATAATTATTTCTGGGATGATACTTTGAAAAGATATATAAGTATCTCTTTTTGTTTGGTTTGGTTTGGTTTGGTTTGGTTTGGTTTGGTTCTGTGAGACAGGGTCTCACTACAAAGTCCAGGCTAGCCTTGAACTCACTAGGTAGCCCAGACTGGCCTCAAAATGGTGGTGCTCCTTCTGCCTCAGCCTCTCTAATGCTGAGATTACAGGCATGTACCTCCTTGCCTGGCTGAAAGTTTCCTATTCTTCATCAAACTTTAATTCACTAGTTTTAGCATCCCCTAGGGGTTTTGTGTGAATCAGTTGTTTTCATGATAGTTGTAAAGTGGTGATTTTCTAAATGCTGGAAGAACTAAACATTCATATGCAAAAGAATGAAATTGGAGCTGTACATCATATTATATGCAAAAATTAACTCAAAATGAGTCATAGATATAAATCTTAAACCAAAACTATAAAATTCTTAGAAGAAAGCAGAGGAGTTAGTTTTTATAACTCTAGGATAGTTATCTTAGATATGACACTAAAAACACAAGTGACAAAAGGAAAAATAAATTGAACTTCAAGAAAATTAAAGCCTTTCATACTGTTTATATTACAAGAAAAGTTTAAAACAAATAAGTATAAGGCCTCATTAAATCAATAATGAAAGGAAACGAAATTTGTCGAACATTTTTTTGAGACAGGGTCTCATTATACAGCCTAGGCTAGCCTCGAAGTCTCGTTTCTCCTGACTCAGCTTCCAGAGTGCTAGGATTGCAGGCATTTTACCACCACACCCAACTGTTGAGCAGTTCTACAGTGGGGAAAAATGCCCTAGTAGGCACAGTGGTGCATGCATGTAATCTCTGGTACTATATAAGCTGTGGCAGGAGAATGACAAATTGAAGTCCAGTCTGGGCAATTGAGCAAGATTGTGGGGGGCGGGGAATGCACACGTGCGCACATACACACACAGTTGGGTATGTAACTCAGTGGTAGAGCACTTGCCTAGCTAGTACGTGTGAGCCCTTGGATTCAATCCTCAATTCTGCAAAAGGAAAAAATAAATAAAGTTGGCAGGGCTTAGAACCCAGACAATATGGATGGGAAATTTTTTCAAACATTTAAAACACAGATAATTCCATTCTTTTTTTTTTTTTTTTTTTTTTTTTTTGGTACCTGGGATCGAACTTACAACCTCACACTCGTCTGGCAGGTGCTTAAGCCACTGAGCTAAACCCTGGCCCTATTTTTTGCGGCAGGGTCCCACTCTGCAGTTCAGGCTGGCCTTGAACTCACTTTGTAGCCTAGACTGGTCTCGAACTCACAATGATCCTCCTGCCTCAGCCTCCTGAGTGCTGGGATTAAAGGCGTGCACCACCATGCCTGGCTGATAATTCCATTCTTGAAAGTACAGAAATCAGTGAAAATAACTTTATAATACCTAAACAAAACTGACAAAATAACAAAGAATGTAATAGAAAAGATGAAGCCATATACTGATGTAAATAAAAATTAACAAGCCCAACTAGCAGGTACAATTTAAGAATATATTAGCTGGGTGTGGTGGTGCATACCTGTAATCCCAGCACGCGGGAGGCTGAGGCAGAAGGATAGTTGGGAGTTTGAAACCAGCGTGGGCTACAAAGAGAATTCAAGGCCAACCTGAACTGCATTGCAAGATCCTGTCTCAAAAAAAAAAAAAAAAAAAACAACAAACAGATATTGAAGACAGTCATCTACAATCAGGGTTTATTCCAGGAATACAATGACAATTTAATATTAAAAACAAGGTTTTGTTGTGGTTGAACGTGGGATGGGGTCCCCCTCTCCTGGCTCTCTCACCCAGCCCTTTAACTGCTGGTCCCCAGCCCCAGGGAAGGAAGAGGGAAGTTAGGATACAGTCCAGCGCCCGGGAGCGCAGCCCACCCTCGGACTGACCGGGTGGCGCCCGCAGAGGACGCGGAGGACGAGGAAGAGGGCCGGCTCTTGGCCTCGCTCTGCGGCGGTGGCATAGCGTTCACGCAAAGTCTTAGACGACCACAACAAAATAGGTTTCCAGGTGCCTGAACTTTCCCTGAGCTTCCGTGGATAATTGACTCATTCTGCCCCCTCCCTTTCTAACCGCTTTGTGGTCCACCGGCTTGTTTTAAGTGAAATCAAACAAACCCTCCCAAAAAAAGGAAACAAAAAATTCCGGTAAAATCAACTTTGCTGAGACCACGTTTCCATTGAAGCTGAGCCCTATTGTGAAAGATGAATGATTTCTGTAGCTGAAATGATCTAATTTTACTGATGTTTGATGAAGGTGGCAAGAAAAAATAAATGTGAATTCGACTTACATAAATATGAAACAAACGAAATAATCGTATTTAATGTGGTTAACTGAAAAGGAATTGAACTCAGGACTTTGCACTTGTCAAGCAGGTGCTTATGCTGCTGAGCTATATCCCCTGCTCTAAAAACTGATAGAAAAAAAACTGATAGAAGTAATAATGGTCACATTTTTTAAATGTTTAATTCATCTACCAAATATGTACATAAATAAATAAATATGTACATAAATATAAAAATTAATATTAAAAGCTATTAGTATATTGCATCACACAGTATGTCTAATTTAGATATATACAACCTCTGGCTAGTAACTGAAAAGACAGTTGCTTTTTTTTTCATTACTATGGATTGAACCCAGGGTCTCACACACACTAGGCAAGACACACACTGAACTACATCTCGACTCCTGGGTTGTTCGGTTGGTTGGTTTTTTTGTTTGTTTGTTTGTTTGTTTGTTTTTTTAGGCAGCGCCTCACCTTGTAGTTCAGGCTAGCATTGAACTCACTATATAGTCCAGGCTGGTCTTGAACTTGTGGCAATCCTGCCTCAACCTCCCAAATGCTGGAGTCCTGGGATCACAGGCATGCACCACCACACCCAGCTTCCACCCCTTTTTCATTTTGAGACAGGATCTTACCAAGTTGTCTGGGCTGACCTTGAATTTAAGATCCTTCTGTTTCAGTCTCCTGTAGCGTGAATTAAAGGCATGTGCCACCATGCCTGGCTAACAGTTGGTATTTTTAAAAAACACTTTGTTTTCTTTTCTATACCAGAATTTGTTTGAGAAATTCACAAGAAGTACAGGGAAAGCATTCTGTTTGGTTTCCAGCAAACCCACATCCACTTTGCTTATGTCTCCTTTTCTTTTCTTTTCTTATTTTTTTAGACAGAGTTTCACTATGCAGTTCAGCTGGAACTTAAACTCACTTTTTAGCCCAGGCTGGTCTTGAACTCACAGCAATCCCCCTGCCTCAGCCTCCCAAGTGCTGGGATTATAGGTATGCATAACCACACCAGGCTTGTCTCCTTTTCTCATTCCCAATTTTCTTTTTTTTCAAGACAGGGTAGGGGCTAGGGATTTAGCTCAGCGGCATAAGCGCCTACCTGGCAAGCACAAGATCGTGAGTTTGATCCCTTGTACCAAAAAAAGAAAAAAGACAGGGTCTCACTATGTAGTGCAGAGTAGCCTAGAACTGTGTAGCCAGGCTTACCTTGAACTCATGACTGTCCTCCGGCCTCAGTCTTCTGAATGCTGGGATTATAGGTACCCACCGCCATTCCTGACTTGTCATCTCAATTTTTATGTGTATAAAATTCAGGGAACCCACAGTTCCTGATTTATTAGTCATCCTTAGTTCCACAAGCCAAACAATCTTGAAAGACTCATTTGTGATCCACTCTTGTCTCCAGAATGATTCCTTGGATTCTTTGGTCCTCGCGGTTGCTGTCTAGCTGATTTCACTTTGTTACCCCCTTATCCACAGTTTTACTTTCTCCTATTTAAGGTATCTGCCATCAACCAAAAATACTAAATAGAAAGTTCCAACAATAAACAACTCATATTCTAGATTGTACACTGCTCTGAGTAACATGATTAAATTTCACACTGTCCTGCCTGAAACATGAGCATTCTTTTTTTTTTTTTTTTTTTGTGGCACCGGGGATCGAACTCTCAACCTCGTGCCTGCCAGACAGGTGCTTAAGCCACTGAGCCAAACTCCTGGCTCTAGTTTTTTGAGGCAGGGTCGCACTATGTAGATCAGGTCAGCCTTGTGCTCATGTTGTAGCCCAAGCCGGCCTCGAACTCACAACGCTCCGCCTACCTCAGCCTCCTGAGTGATGGGATTAAAGGCGTGCGCCACCATGCCCAGTTTAGGAGCATTCTCTTTGTCCAGCATATATTTGCCATATATGCTACCACCCTGTTAGCCACTTAGTATCAGTCTTGGTTATCAGATCTGCTATCAAGTATCAAGTATCACAGCGCTTGTGTTCAAGTAACTCGTACATAGTAGCCTAATGCTACTTCACAATGTCTGTGTCATCTACCTCACTTCATCTTATCATGCAGGTGTTGTATCATCTCACAGCATCACCAGAAGAGTAAGTATAGTACAAAATGATATTTTGAGAGACAGACCGCATTCATATAACTTTCATTACAAATCTTTTAACTGCACTATGTTATTATTAGTTATTGTTAATTTCCAACTCTGCCTCATTTATAAGTTAAAGTTTATTGTGGGTATTTATGTACAGGTGAAAACATAGCATATATAGGGTTAGGTATTGCCATGGTTTTAAGTATTTGTGGAGAATCTTGGAACATATACCCTACAGGTAAGGGAGACTACTGTACATTCTTTAAAGATACTTTGCTCTTTCCAGTCCTCTGCCTCTAGCAATTCAACCTGTTCCCATGCTCAAATCTTTGGCTCCCAGGAGGAACCTTTAATAGCAACTATAAAAATGAATTTATTAATATTCATCCTTTTCATTCTTAACACTCTTATTGTCATGATATTTTAAAGTTATTTACAATCTTTCTTTAAAGGATAGGTTTTATTCTAATAGATGTGAGTGTACCAACATCCAACTAAAAAGGGCCCACACAAGTTTTTATTATAGTCATAAGGAAAACTAAGAGAGGTGAGTCAACACATGTAATCAAACATTCTGCCATCCCTGCCTCCTCCTCCTTCCCTTTCTCTCCTGCTTCTGAGCCAAACTAGGAAAACAGGGTGTGGGCGCATACTTGGGTCTGTCCTCAACTTCAGAAATTCCATTTTATCAGGTGCCCAAAGTTGTTCAGTTTGAAGGGGCTAACTCATACTAAACAAACTCACAGTACCTCAGTTTCCTCAGCTCTAAGTGGACAGAATTTCTTTTGTTGTAGAGAAAAGATGTATGTCATATATCTAAGACCTATCATAAAACTATACAATAGATGACTAGAGGAAAAGTCATAAACTATATGAAAGTTAACTACTTATGTATGGAATATATACCTTTGCTATCTATGGGATATCTTTGCCCACTGCTTAAGACATACCTGCCAGGATAGCATCCCAGAAAAGCAGCATCTTTAGCCATAAGGTTTCTAGAGGAAAAAGTGCTGGCTAGCTTTAAAGCATATTTCCTCTAGGTCTCGAAAGACAACTACAACCACATAGGAGCACTCCCAACCAATAACTAGAACTCTTATATCTATCAAATAGCAGATTGCAGTCCCTCCCAGACTCACTCTTCCTAGGCCTAACACGGATTGCTCTGCAGGTTTGGCCCAGCTTCCAGTGTTTGTTCGGGACCTTATGGCCTGGTCTCTTGAGTCCCTGGCTTTCCCTTCTGACCTGTCCAGAGGAGCACATTCTTCTATCTCTGTCTTTTCCTTTGTTCAGTCTGACTCACAACCTGCTTTGAGCTCTGCTCTTCTCTCCACTTTTAGCTTCATACCTGCATACTTCTCCTGGTCTAGGAGTATTTTAATTTTAATTTTAGACAAATTTCCTCTAATCTGGCTCTTTTCTGAAACAACTCCCTTACCTTTTTATCTTAAGACCCTAGAGCAGGTGAGATCTTACCCTAACACAAGTCCAGGTACTTAGGACACTGCCCACTGATAGCAGTCTCACAGGTGAATGGATGGTGATGGGTGGTGAAGAAGAGAGATCATGCTGGGTTTTTTTTGTGTGTGGGGGGGGGTGTTTTGTTTCTGCTGGTTCTTGAGACAAATGATCTCTCTGCCAGATATATTCCAGTAGCCATAGACACACTGACCTCCAAGCTTTGTATATCCCAATGGTTTCAGTCCAGTTTCCTGCAGTGTTAGTTATCCTTATCATTCTCCTTTCCATAAGAATTCACTAAGAAGTCCTCAGAGTTGCTCTCACTTCCAGTTCTAAATGAATTTTTTCAAAGAAAAGCTAAACCTGAAGATTTTGGTAAAAACTTAATGTATATTTCCTATGTCCTCATTTTCTTGTCCTGATCCTGATTCTGATTCTGATCCTTCAGAGGAAACAACAGATGGTTTCCCCCAATCCTAGCTAGGATGTCTTCTCTATCTCCTAGGCCTCTCATCCTTTCTGCAATGCCTGGTTGGTGACCCACTTGTTAGGAAATGGGTGGAGATGCCACTTGTAGATTCCAGCAGAGGACACTGAAGTTCTGGCTTTTCAAACAGCAGGAGCATGAATGACACCATTCAGCCAAGAAAAGAACTGGCCAGTGCTTGAGCCCCTCTGCCTTTCCAAATGGCTAGACTAACTGAAGCACTGAAGCTACAGAATTATCTTGGAAACAATCTGTACTGTCTTGAAACTTCTACAGACCACCATGCCCTATCTCTGTGAAACTGTAGTGGAAAATATTTATGTTATTCATAACCATTCTGCCAAAGCCTAGGGAATGGGCTACAAGGAGATGACTATGTTTGTAGGCAGCAAATAGGCCACTTTTTCCAAAGATGCTCAGCCTTTCCCCAACTGACCTTCCCTCTGGGACTACTTTAATCCACTAGGGGTGTGACCCACAAATTCCAGTCCTTTCTGCTCCCACGTGTGGTAGAGCTCTGGGAAGCAGGTTTCCACATCTGTATTAAGTCAATGATGTCACATCCCCGACTCAGCTCTAGGCTACTCCAGGTGATCAGACACCCTTGACAGGACAC
Source organism: Dasyprocta punctata (assembly GCA_004363535.1). Taxonomy (NCBI): domain Eukaryota; kingdom Metazoa; phylum Chordata; class Mammalia; order Rodentia; family Dasyproctidae; genus Dasyprocta; species Dasyprocta punctata. The sequence goes on along the minus strand of RJWM01014880.1, from coordinate 32,429 downwards.
CCATCAGCTGTATACAGGGGAGCCCATCATGGGGCTCGTTCTGTTAGTTCAAGTTCATGGTCTTTCCTGGAAGCCCTGATGAGGTTATTTTAGGAGGTAGTTTAGTATGATGGGTAAAAGTATGGGCTCTGAAGCCAAGCTTCTTGAGGTTTTTGTTTGCTTGTTTGGTTGGTTTTTGTTTTCGTTTCTTTCTTGTGATTTTTTGAGACAGGGTCTCACTATGTAGCTCAGGCTGGCTCCTGCCTCAGCATCCTGAGTGCTGGGATTACAGATGAGCGCCACCACACTCAGCCTTCTTGGGTTAATTTAAATACGTGTCTCTGCCATATGCTTGTTATGTGACCTTGGGCAAATAACCAAACTTCTCTGTGCCTGTAGCTCCTCTTTGTAAGCTAATATTAGTACTTACCTTGTACAGTTGTGCTAAGCACATTCATTAAGTATTTGCTATTTGTATTGTTATTATCACTAGAAAACTCACCTACATCACTTTCTATCAGCATTAAGTCCTGCTGCTGTGTCATGCCTTATTTACTCCCTGTGTTCAAAATTCTGAACAAGCACACCACTGAGATTATTTTTGGACATGGAGGGAAAGGAAATGTCCTGAAATGGAAAACATACCCTGGGGATTGGTCTGGTTTCCTGGGCTCATGCTTCTGTCCACTTTCTCGCAAAGACTGATAATCTGATCAGGGAAGACAGTGCAAGGTATTCCTCCAAACACACTTCAGCCAATTTCAGTACATCTTAATGCTCTACCTAATTTCAGGGGAAGATTAACACCCAACATTTGATACAACCTCCTAGACATGAATCATTTTAAAAATATATACCATAACCTTTTCTCTAAGGCTGACTTTGTGTGAATTTCTAGTCGGTGAAATTACTCTCCATGTAGCAACATCAACTCCAAGACAACTGCAAGTAATGTGTGTTGGATATTAATACCACTATGTCCCAAGCATCTGGAATCAAATCTTAATGTAGATTATTTCTGGGAGCCATTGAGGTAGACCCATTCTAAAAATTCTTCAGCCTGAAAACATTGGGACCAAGCACCTTCAGTTCCAATAGAGCCATTGAGCCAAGCAGTAGATAATTAATATTCTGTAATCACTCGTAGGTCACAGGGAGGCCTATAAACTTTGCACCATTAATTTAGATAAGTGAAAGATCCACTCAAATATTGTCATCCTACCCAGGATGTCCTCTGTAGTACGCTGAAGCGTTAAATGTAATTTTATGGCAACTCCCAATTTATGGCCCAGCTTTAGAAAAATCTACTCATGGTACTTCCTGTTTACCACCAAAGACCAAAGTTGGCTGTTAAGTGACTAGGTAAAGAACATATTATACTATGTGCTGACAAGCTGATTGACTCAGGTTCCTTGCCACAGGAGTTTGCTTTTGAAGAGCACATTGCATCTCCTACCCAGGACATTCCACAATAATTATGGCATAATTATTACCCACCCATGCCACCCTTTATCCCAGGTGCCTTCCAAACCTTGGCTTCTTGGGAAAGCTATGAGTTACCAAGACTATCTCCCAATTTGCCAAAAACAGGAGCAAGGTATATGCCAAATAAAAGAGGAAGGCACTCAAGTGGGTGATACTGTCCAGTACACATCCATGTGAGAAACCTGCTACTTGGACACTTTGAGGTAATAAAAAATATCATCTTACGGTACGCTTATGCGCAATCAACCTGAGGCCTTGGAACTAGATAAAGAGCTCTTTTATCTGAGCTCAGGCCAATAATTAATTTCAGTCTAGGTCCCACTGCCCACTAGAATAGGCTTTTGTTCTGTTTTTTCCTCAATCTGCAGCTGTTTGTCCATGGACATTCTGCCACCCCCACCTTGTCCAAAGTTGAATGACCAATCTTAAATGATACTACTTCCAGGAAATGGTCCCTCGTTGTGGTAATCTGTGATGAAGTACCAATCAGTCCTGATTCAGTCCAGGATTCCAGAACTCCATACTCAAATCAAGCTTTTAGTACTGCTACTACCTCTCTTAAGTCCTCAGCTGTATAGGGAGGAGGTTCAAATGTGCCCCCTCTATTCAGATATAGAACGTTAAAGGAGATTTTGATTGGAGGGTAAAAGAGAAAAGGGACAGAGATGGATGAATGTGGCCAAGCCAGAAAGAAATGGTAAAAGGAGCTAGGAAAGAATTCTGGAACCAGAAGTAGCATCCCCACCTTCTATCAGATGAGTCAGCAATTCTCAGCAATTTTCTAAGGAGAATAGAAGACGCTGATCTAGTTCCTAACAAGTATCAATAAGCAAGCAAGTTTAAAAATCTGAATATAATGGAATAGTACTCAGCTATAAAGAACGATAAACTAGACATTTTCACTCTTAAATGGATGAGTATTGAAAATATACTTCTCTTCCCAGCACTCGTGAGGCTGAGGTAGGAGGAGCGTTGTGAGCTCGAGGCCAGCTTGGGCTGCAACGCAAGCGCAAGGCCGGCCTGAGCTACACAGTGCGACCCTGCCTCAAAAAACCAGGACTGGGAGTTTGGTTCACTGACTTAAGTGCCTGTCTGACAGGTGCAAGGTTGTGAGTTCAATCCCCGGTGCCGCAAAAAAAATAAAGAAAGAAAGAAAATACACTTCTCAGTGAACTAAATAAGTCACACATATGTAACCATCACATTGTTGCACTTGTATGATGAATTGAAAAAAAAAAAATATATATATATATAAAATTAGTTAAGACAGTTAAAAAGAATTTTGAGTGAAAAGTAGTTTTTACACGGTCATCTTCAGATTTCATTTTTAATGTGAAATGTTTATTTGAAAATAATAGAGCTATCATAACAAAAAAGATAGTCATATAGCTGGTTTCTCTTGATTCATGGAAGCAAAAGTTTTGTGCTAATAATTTTTTGGATAATTATTTCATGTCTGTATCTTTTATCCTAAACAATTTCTGTGAATATAATAATATACAATGTGCTGATTATTGTTACTCTCTTATTGGCTGATTGTGAAATTGTTTTGCTTTGGTTTCTTACTTTTGTTTAAAATTAAAAATTAATAAATAAAAAAATAAAAATCTGAGTAAGTAGGAAAGAGCCACTATTTCATGAATACAACAGAGGCACTGAAACATCAGATGCAGAGCTGGATTTCATGCTGCAACAGAGACTGGTTAGAGGAGATAAGGCAAGGAGCTTAGCCCCCTTTTGGTTTGGATGATGGAATGGATGAACAGCCAAGAGGTAGAAATCTTGGAAGCACCCTAGACCCCTATCTCCCCTTTTATCACTCTTTCATCAAGTCTTAATCTTTAGTATCTTAAATTTTTCTCAAATCCATCTACTCTTGTTCAAGATTCTAAGATGCAAGCCAAATCTAGCCTAATAAAGTCAAATATAAATGTATTAAAAGCTGGGCGTTGTGGCGCATGCCTTTAATCCCAGCACTCGGGAGGCTGAGGTAGGCGGAGCATTGTGATTTCGAGGCCAGCTTGGGCTACAACGCAAGCACAAGGCCGGCCTGAGCTACATAGTGTGACCCTGCCTCAAAAAACTAGGGCTGGGAGTTTTGGCTCAGTGGCTTAAGCGCCTGTCTGGCAGGTGTGAGGTTGTGAGTTCGATCCCCAGTGCTCCAAAAAAAATAAATACATGCATTAAAATAATATTGGGAGCCACATAAAAGCCTTAAGAAGAATGGGGATCCAAACATAGTAGATAGTAACAAGAAACAATGCTGAGAACTGGACCAGAGACCTGGTATGGCATAGACCTTACTGTCTGTACATTGGTGGGTACTGCTGGCACTAAAGACCCTGGACCCTGAATACTGCTTCAAGAAATGAGAGCCAGTGTTTCTGCTCTCAGTGCTCATCATTAACAGAAAACTTCAAAGCCCGGCATGGTGGCTCACGCCTGTAATTCCAGCACTTGGGAGGCTGAGGCAGGAGGATGGCTGTGAGTTCGAGACCAGCCTGGGCTACAAAGTGAGCTCAAGGCTGGCCCAAACGGCATAGCAAGACCCTGTCTCAAAAAGGGGGAAGAAAAAAAAAAGACAGAAAACTTCAGATGGCCTCGTTCCCTTGCAGCTTAATCTCTGATTCAAAGTCTGGAGCACATGTGTTTAATTGGCCTAGGCAAATGTTGGTTTGGTTTAGTTTCTCAAGACATCTTGCTATTTGGTGCAGGGTGGCCTTGAACTCACTATGCAGCCCAGGCTGGCCTCGAACTCTGTGCCATCCTCCTGCTTCAGCCCCAGGAGTGCTGGGATTACAGGCATGTACCACCACACCTAGCTGTTGTTTGGTTTTTTGCAATACTGAAAACTGAACTATATTTGCACCAAGCTATATTTGCAGTCCTTTGATTTTTTATTTTGAGATAGGGGCTCACTAAATTGCCCATGCTGGGTTCAAACATGCAATCCTGCTCCCTTACCTCAGAATGTGGGCTTACAGGCATGTACTACCACATCCAGCTCTAGCCAAGTCTTTGTCCATGCCCTTGCTGTAGGAGAGGCTGGGTAAGGAAAATGTGGTCTTTTCAACCTCTATTGTGAGATATGGGTTTTGTTTCATAATACGTGATCCGTAACTATAATGAGTACTAGGTAACCAGTATACTACAATGAGTACTAGGTAACCAGTATACTACCTTCCCAGTCCTGTCCGCTGTCCCTCTGTACTTCTCTCAGCACTCCAGGCTCCAACAGAAAACTTTCTGCTGCCCCTCTAATGCTTCTAACTCACTTGTCATCCTGCTGCCTCAAATATTCTTCCCAATTCTACTATGGCCCATGAACTCCTACTTATCTTTCAAGACCAAGTTCAAATGTAACTTCTCCTTTTAGACCATTTGAAATTCTATAAACATGCCAATCTCAGAAAAGGAGTATTCACCCAGAGAAGGAGCTTTCACCTGCTCTAACCCTAAGTGTCAAAATCCTGAGTCCAATTGGAGGCCACTCAAAACTGGAATGTCAGAGAGAGCAAGGGAACGGTGAGGGAATTCCTGTGATCACAAGGTCCTCCTTCCTTTCCTCACTCTGTCACAGCCATGATGATTTGATCATTGTCATCCTGAAAATCAGATGTGAGTGGCTAGGAGACAGCCTTGCCATGTAGCTAGTTGGTGTGGAGATGGGGGAATCAGAAAATCAAACAGCCCCATCTGCCATATTCAGAATAACTGTTCTCATTTCAGATCAGAAGGAACCAGTACCCACTAGGCTTCCCCCAATTACTTCAGAATATGAGAATTATGCCGTGCACCAGAATAGCCACATGAGGTACCATGAAGCTGTACGGAAGGTGTTATTAAAGAGATGTAAGTAAAAATATGTATCTGTGTTTCTGATAAATGGCTGGGACATCATAGACCACAGGTAGGGGCTGGAGAGCCCGAAAGACAGAGAAATGGGAGAAAGTAGACTTGAATGGTGAATGAGCATGATAAAATATAAACTGAATCAGATATGGAGTGCAAGATCCAGGTTCTGCCTCTTTTAGACATTTCACCTTGAGTAAGTCACTTACCCTTTATTATTCTGCTTCATTCATTTTATTTTGATTGGGTGTTTGTTTTTGTTTTTATGTTAAGGCAGGATCTCACTATGTAGTGCAGGCTGGCCTCAACCTCACAGCAGTCCTCCTGCCTCAGCCTCCCAAGTGCTGGGATTACAGGTGTGCACCACCATACCCAGCTTTTTTGAGACAGAGTCTTGCCATGTAGTCCAGGCTGGCCTTGAACTTGCTATGTAGCCCATGCTGCCCTCAAATTCACAGCAACTCTCCTGTCTCAGCCTCCAAGGTGCTAGGATTACAGGTGTGTTCCACCATGCCTGGTGCTTTATTTTTACTTTAAAAAACATTTTAGTTTTTTCGAGAGTCTCCCTATGTAGCCTAAGTTGACCTTGAACTCTTAGTGGTCCTTTTGCCTACTTCTCGAGCACTGAGATCACAGGTGTGGGCCACCACGCCCTGCCTTCCTCATTCATTTTAAACAAAAGAGAAAGTGAGAATGCCTGCTCTACTGCTCTACTAAAGAACTGTGAGGGTCACACCAAAACTAAAACAGTTTAGGGAAGTAGTTTGTATATTATCATATATTGCACATGAGGAATGGTATAACAAACACCAGCTTTGGAATTTGACTCATCCGAGTTTAAACTCTAAATAAATTGTATGACCTTGGACAAGATCCTTTAGGGACAAAGAGGACAAGTTCCTCTCTGAACCCTCTAAAAATTGGAATACTCTTTAGCACTGTTATGAAAAAGCATGTAGGACAAACTCCTGATACACACAGTACATTGTAGGATTCTCCAGGGAATTACGCTCTGTAGAGAAAGTCAACCCCAGCCAGGTATGGTGGCACACACCTGCACTCCCATCACTCTGGAGGCTAACACAGAAGGATTACGAATAAAGGCCAACTGGGCTACATAGCAAAACGCTGCCTAAAAAAACCCAAAATAACGAAGGCCAATTCCCATCACAATCTGTATGCCATTTATATAACCTTTTTTTTTTTTTTGCGGCACTGGGGATCGAACTCACAACCTCATGCCTGACAGACAGGCGCTTAAAGCCACTGAGCCAAACTCCTGGCCCTAGTTTTTTGAGGCAGGGTCGCACTATGTAGCTCAGGCCGGCCTTGCGCTCACGCTGTAGCCCAAGCCGGCCTCGAACTCACAACACTCTGCCTACCTCAGCCTCCCGAGTGCTGGGATTAAAGGTGTGCGCCACTACACCCGGCTTATAACATTTTTATTTTATTTTTTATTTTTTTAATAACATTTTTAAAATAACAAATTTATAGAAATGAGCAGATCAAGCTAGGGGTGGTGGCGCACACCTTTAATCCCAGCACTCGGGAGGCTGAGGTAGGCAGAGTGTTGTGAGTTCAAGGCCGGCTTGGGCTACAACGGGAGCGCAAGGCCGGCCTGAGCTACATAGTGCGACCCTGCCTCAAAAAACTAGGGCTGGGAGTTTGGCTCAATGGCTTAAGCACCTGTTTGGCAGGTGTGAGGTTGTGAGTTCAATCCTCAGTGCCGCAAAAAAAAAAAAAAAAAATGTGCAGATCATTGATTACCAAGGCTACAAAATGGCAACACCAAGATCAGGGTGATAGAACTTTCCTATATCAGTATGTCAGTACCTTGGTTGTGGTAGTGTACTGTTTTGCAAGTTACTACCTTTGAGTGAAGGGTATACATGGGATGTCCAAGTAATACTTTTTAGAACTGTCTATGAATCTGTCTATAGTTGTCTTCATATTTAATTTAAAAAACAAAAACAATTTTAGAAGCCAAAACAGGCAAATGTAAGAAGAGGGGTATCTTAGAGTTATTTCTAATAACTGATTTTTTTTTCAGTGCTGAGAATGTATCGCAGTGCCTTTGTGCATGGTAGGCAAGAAGTCTTCCACTGAATTACACCCACAGCCCTTTCATATCTGAGGCAGGGTCTCACTAAGTTGCTCAGACTGACCTCAAATTTGCCATCCTCCTGCCTCAGCCTCCTGACAGAACTTTTTTTTCAGTACTGGGGATTAAACCCAGGACCTTTTCACTGAGCTACATTCCCAATCCTTTTTTATAGTTTGAGACAGGTCTTGCTAAATCACTAAACTGCCCAGGCTTGACTCAAACTTGGAGTAAACCACCTGAGCCTCCCCAGAAATTTTGTTTTGTTTGGGGAGTTTTGTTTTTGAGACAGAGCCACACTATGTAAGAGTTTATTCTGGCCTTGAATTTACAATTGTACTTTAGCCACCCAAGTACTAGGATTACAAGTGGTGGGGGTTGGCTTTTTTTTTTTTTTTTTTTTTTTTTTTGAGATAGGGTCTCAGTATGTAGACTTAAATCTCTGAAAGTCGCTAGTTTTGTTTTTGTTTTTTTGTTTTGTTTTGTTTTGTTTTTTGAGACAAAGTTCTCCCTGTTTCGTGTAGGCTGGCCTTGAACATACTTATGTAACCCAGGCTGGCCTTGAAATTGCAGCACTCCTCCTGCCTCAGCCTTCTAGTGCTGGGATTACCATAGAATTATAGATGTGAACCACCATGCCTGGTAAACCATAATTCTAAATATTAAGAATATATAAATTTTAGGGGCCAGGGATTTAACTCAGTGGTGTAAGCACCTGCCTGGCAAGCACAAGGTCGTGAGTTCGATCCTCAGTACCAAAATAATAATAATAATAATAATAATAATATATAAATTTTGTACACTGGTAGAATTAAATTCATACAAATAGTTAAAAGTTGCCAAGGGGCCAGGAATATAGCTCAGTGGCACAAGGGCCTGCCTGGCAAGCGCAAGGTCATGAGTTCAATCACTGGTACCAAAAAAAAAAAAAAAAAAAACAAACAAAAAAACGTTGCCAGGCATGGCAGTGCATGCACATGGTGGCTGAGGCAAGAGGATCACAGTGAGTTTAAGGCCAGCCTACACTGCATAGTGAGACCCTGTCTCAAAAACAAACAAACAGACAAAAAAAGTATGTGTACATGTGTGATGCAGGGGATTGAACACAGGGCCTTTATATGCGAGGCAGGGATTCTACCATTAAGCTACACCTTCAGTCCCTGAAAATATATTTTCTTAAAAAGCTGGTAACCCTGGGTGTGGTGGTATGTATCTGTAATCTCAGCACTGCAGGGGATTGGGGGGGTTGCTGAGACAGGAAGATTGTGGCTACATTGTAAATTCAAGGCCAGGCTGAACTGCACAGTGAGACCCAGTCCCAAAAAAAGAAAGCTAGTCACACTTGTAATTCCAGCACTCAGGAGGCTGAAGCAGGAGGATTTCCACGAGTTCGAGGCCAGCCTACATGACGGTGAGACCCTGTCTCGAAAAAAAAAAAAGCTAGTAACTTTCAGAGATTTATCTGGAATGGGCAAAGGAAGGCATTTCAGAAAGAAAGGCAAGGAATGAGAATCATTAAGACCACAAAAAAGGAAAAGTAATGAATTGGTAGACCTCTATCTTGTACATTTTCTAAGTGAGTTGACCACTTGTTTTTCTACCATCTTAGCACCTGGGGAAGCTCTCTAACAGTAGGAATAATCAAGGCTAATTCATCTGACTATGAAGGGTGTGAAATACTGGAATCTAGAAGCGAAGCAGGGTGTGGTGACTACATTCCCAGGACCTCTGAGTACCTGGTCAGGCCCATTTGGTAGGCTGGGCTTTTGCTGCCCAGAGGCAGAACAGTGAGCAGTGAATCTGAAGGAATTCAAATAACCTGCCCTTACCCCAACTGATTCAGTCCCCAATCAGGTCTTCAGAGTTCCTCTGACTGATGCGCAGAACTTCAGCTTCTGGTGGTCCCATGATCCAGGAGTGCATCCACAGGAAACCATGCCATGGATCCAAAGCCCACGCCACTGTCTCATTAAAAGCCCAATGACCAGGTAGGCTGGGAGGGGTCAGACAGGGAAGTACTCTCCTATCACAGAAATCCATAGACACTGTTTTATCTCTACTCAGAGTTAGGGAATAGGAGAAGTTTGGGTATTAGTAAGATTTGGCACCAGATTCTGGGCAGGGTAGCATTCAGTGGAGTTAAACATTTGTGTCTGCCTTTGTGTTTTACCTGTGCAAAGTGACTTCTGGGCAGGCACAAATGTCTGTAGCATTCCTGTGGGTCCCTGGGGTATGTCGTCTCCCCTCACTGCTACCTGTCCAACCCTCCAATCACCATCCATTGGCAGCCCTACTTTATCCTGCCCATTCTGACCTGAGGCAGTCAGGAGACCATTTATTTTTAAGGATACCTCCCCACCTTGCAGGCTGAATCTGAGACCCTGTCTCCCTTCCAGGTTTATGGATCACTGTATTCTCAATGACAGAAACTTCAGTCAATATTGAAGATGCTGTGGTTGCAGATGGACAGATGAACCACGAAAGGAGTGTAAATCGGGGAAAGAGGAAGAAATATCCCAGTTTGTATGACTTACTAATGGCAGGAGGGGATCAAGAAAGCAGAGTAAACAAATTGGACTAGCAGTCACTTTGTCACTGGGAGATGGGGAAATATTCCAATGCCCAGATTGCTGTGAGAGCGAGTGTGTGAGATTCTTGAAGAGGCCAGATCTTGGTATGAGATGTATGAAAGGGGCAAAGGCCCTAGAAGGAAACTGCAGGGGTCTTTATTTAGCTAATGAATGGTAAGGATCAGAGTAACAATTCTGGGAACACACACCCAGGTCCTCATGATGCTAAAGGCCTAGAGCAATCATGCTTTCTGAAGATACAGAGGTTTCACCTTGGCAGGGAGAAAGCCACAAGAAGCCCTCAGACCACAGCTGAGAGTAACCCATAGAGCCCTGGGGCAGGAGGTTGACTTCTGTACCAGGTTTTGCCACTTCTGATCCAGCCCAGGGCCCAGAACAGCTGCAGAGAACAGGAAATTTTACAAAGAATTTGATTTTATTGATATTTAAATATATTAAATATTTCACTGAAATACATGGTACACCACCCTCCCCCACTCCCACAGTGGTTACATTATAAAACCAAAGCCCATGGCCTCCCATCCTGACTCCTCCACAGCTGGTGAGGAAAGGGCCAGTGGTAACCTAGGGGAAGGGCATGACTGGCACTGCGGTACAAGGAGCCAGAGTATGGACAGGACCCTCCCACCTGACAGGAAGCAGAGACAAATCACCCAAGGCTGAGATCTTCCCACTCTGGCTCACTTACACCCTCCTCCCCTTCCCATGACACCGAGGAATCCTTCCTATCCAGGGATATGGCTGGATGGGAAGGGGAGTCAGTTTTCTGTCTGCGGCAGCTAGCTTTTCTCCTCCTCTGCCCTGGCTAATGAAATGCCTGGTGGTTCATCTGGTTGATGCATGGAGAGCCCCAAGGCAGGCAGTACCAAGCCAGAAACAGACCTCTGTGAAGAGCTGGAGTGTCAGAAGAAGTATGAGGAGGGGCAAGAGCAATACCTCCTCCTTCCACCCCACCCCCAATTCCTTTCTCCTCTGCTTCTCCAGACACTTATAGGACAAAATGATCTTCAAGCAAATCCTGGGCTAATGCCTCTTGCTTAAATAAGCATAGACAGAGAAACCAAGGCACCAGCCACTTCAGGCCAGAGTCCAGAAGGCTGCAGGGAAAGGGGTAAAAGGAAGGTAAGGATAGGAAGAGAATCTAGACTCCAACTTTGCTTGTTTGCTGTTGTTGTTTCGTGGTACTGGGGATTGAACTCAGGGCCTTGTGCTTGCTAGGCAAGCACTTTACCACTGAGCTACATCCACAGCCATATAGTCCAACTTTCTAACACTTCTAGCAGCCCTTGCAGGCCTCATGGGGATTGAAAGCTGGGAACATTTTAGACTTAAGCTGAAGGTTCCAGAAAGCCTAAGATCCCCCTTTCCCACCCCCCTAGTACCAATATCTGGGTCCTCAAAAGGATCCCATGCTGCCCCAGTCCCAAAGCATAACACATGCCAGGACATAAGCTGGGGAACCCAGGAAATCCCTCAGCCTCTGCCCACCCACTAAACCCTAGACAGTTCAAGTGCATGGAGCACTGGAGGCTCAAGCAGGCACTAGGGTCCCTGTCTGAGGCAGGGAGACAGTCATACTGTACACATGGCCCCAAATGGCACTTAGGGATTTGGCACAAAAAGGACTCCTCTCCCCAGGCCACCATCCTTTTGCTCCACACCCCATTCCACTCCTGTGCAAGCTGGGCATCTCCCTTTGTCCTTTGAAATAGAAAACCCTGCCTTATTCCCAGAAGACAGAGGCCCACAGGAGAGGCAACCTTGGGTGGAGAGCTGAGGAACAGGAGCACAAGGACATACACAGACCTGGAAAATAGATATGCACACCAAGAGCAACATGCACACACAGTTACACAAACACACAGGCCCTCCCCAGTGGCACAGACTTGGGAGGCCAGGTTTGGGATCAGGGTCATCTTCCTCTGTGCCCTGACCCTTTTCTATTTGGCAATACAAGGGGCAGAGAAGCTTCATGCCCCCTTGCCAGCAAGCAAGTGCTGGGACCAAGGGACCTGATCCTAGCTATGGCTAAGCCTCAGATCAAGCCTGGCTCCATCCCTCTACCTAGCTGCCTGCATTCTTTGGCACCTGTAGGTGAATGTCCAGCTCTGACATCTCCATACCCACACACAGGCTGGCTCTCTGGCTGGGCATTTTCACAGTACCAGTGAGGCCAGACACCCCTTTCCCTGGAACGTGCAGGAACTGGGGCTACATCTGAACTGTCACAGTCCCTTTGTTCCCCTTTGGGGACAGATCATGGGACTAGGATTTGGCAAATGGAAACATTCCCCTGAAATGTAGATACAGCTGGGTCCTCAGAACGTCTTTGTCCTGCCCTGTGCCTAGGAGGGAGACCTGGCTAGGACTAGCAGTACCCAGGACTAGTGCTGGGGACACAGGCATAGAAAAGGCAAGTATGGAATAGGTACTCCTCATGCCTGCCCGAGTCTTTGTACAAAATATTCCCAGGAAAAAGGGAAAGGAAAGACCCAGCCCTGAGCCTGTTGTCCAGACAGGAAAGGGTAGGCATGGCAAATTGCCATTTTAATCTCTCAGGCAGGAGGGCTCCCCCTGTCTGTACTGCTCCCTTTTGCTCCCAAAAGCTGGAAGAAAGGAAAAGAAACAGCCCTACCCCATTTAAAAAAGAAAGTCAGTTGCATAATCTTGGTATCCCTGTTCACCAGTCTGAGGGCAGATGAGCATGGTCCAAGTACAACCTGCTGGGGTGTTCCCTTTTGTGATCAGCAAGGTCTGGAAGCTCAATGTCCCCTGGCACAGCTCCACCCAGCAAGTAAAGAGTCCACTCAGTGCCCACCTTGGTCCCTTGAGCTGAATCTGCAGCTGGGCCCTGCTAACTGCTGGGGCCCCCATTGAGGAAGTAGGTGATCATCTCCCCCTTGCCCTTCACCTTGACCACCCCTCGACACTCCAGTTGGTAGCCCTTGGCAGCTAGAACCTGGTACAGGTCCGTGGTCACCTAGGGGAGTGGGAGGGGAGCCTGCTTAGCCTGGAATCCTTCCTGCTGCATTTGCAGAAGCCCAGGGTTTCTCTAGTCAGGCCAGTTCCCCTCCCCAACCCTTGTCCCACCCACCGCAGAAGACTGCCACCCTGCCCCTGTCCTGCAGAGAGACTTACGGAAGCCCTCTGAACCCATACCCCTCCCATCCTTGCCTCACAGCCCGCTCACCTGTATCCGGTCAGGAACCCCAGTGCTGTCCATGCGACTAGAGACATTTACTGTGTTCCCCCAGATGTCATACTGTGGCTTCCGAGCTCCAATAACACCTGCCACAACTGGGCCCATATTCAGCCCTGAAATGGGAAGAAAGGCAAGAGACTGAGACTAGGGAATGCTCCAGGGCCAGCCTGGAAAGTCATCCCACCTCCTGGAATCTTGAGGAGGGCCCAGAAGAAAAAATGGAAAGGCACACATCTGGTGGTAAAGAATAGAAGCCCTGGTGCCAGGCATGGTGATGCATGCTTTTAATCCCAGCACTCTGGAAGGTTCGGGCAGGAGGATCGCAAATTCAAGCTAACCTGGGAAACTTTGGTGAATTAGCAAGACTGTATCTCAAAATTAAAAACTAAAACAATGTAGCTCAGTGTGAAGGTTCTGGATCCAATCCCCAGTATCTCATGTTTTAAAAAAAAGCCAAGCATGGTGGTATATGCCTGTAATCACAGCACTTGGAGACTGGAGGCAGAACTGTCATAAAGTCAGAGTCAGCCTGTGCTACATAGACAGCTCAAGACCAGACTGAACTACACAGCAAGATATCTCAAAAAAAAAAAAAAAAAAAAAAAAAAAGACCTGTGCAGCCGGGCTGCAAAGCTCCCTCAGTTGAAACAATTGCTGTAACAGTAGTTAATCTGAGTGCTCACTCGGTGCCAATTACTGGAGTAAGCACTCTGCCTTGCTGCACCCTCTCACCACCTCTCCAACACAGGTATTCTTATTCCCATTTTACAGAAAGGTACTGGCGTGAAGCAGGAAGTACAACTGCCAGAAGTCAAACCAATCTAACTCCAGAACCTGTGCTTGTAACCACTGCCTTCCACTAATTCACCTGAGGAGAAATACCTCTTCTCGGACTAGCCACAGATAAGGACAAAGGCACTGGAGTGCAGAAAAGCTTGGTTTTGAACCCTATCTTAGCCACTTATTTTTTGGCTGAGTGTTCCTTATCTTTTTTTTTTTTTTTTCCTTTAAAGACAGTCTTGCTATGTAGTTCAGGCTGGCCTCAAACTCATGACAATCCTCCTGCCTCAGCCTCCTGAATGCTGGGGTTACAGGCATGCACCCCAGCTCCTTATCTTTAAAAAGCAGGTAACAAAAGGATTAAATGTACTAGCCGGGTGTGGTGGTGCATGCCTTTAATCCCAGCACTCGAGAGGCTGAGGTAGGAGGAGCGTTGTGAGTTCGAGGCCAGCTTGGGCTACAACGTGAGCGCAAGGCCGGCCTGAGCTACACAGTGCGACCCTGCCTCAAAAAACCAGGGCCGGGAGTTTGGCTCAGCAGCTTACGCGCCTGCCGGACAGGTACAAGGCTGTGAGTTCAACCCCGGTGCCTCAAAAAAAAGGATTAAATGTGCTTAAAATATCTAGCATTGAGGCTAACACATAGTAGGCCCACAATAAATGGTCTCTGTATATAAGACAATATAGAAAATGGAAAGGAAGCGAACCCCACAGGAGCCCTGATGGAGAACCTGTGACCCCATCCCAGCCCATACACTCAGCTTCACTCCTGAACAGCCCAGGGAAAACCTGCTGAGAGCCAGGCCCTCTCACCGATCTTCATCTGAAAATTGTTGAAGGAGTGCTCGTTGATGTGCTTCATCTGCTCCATGAGCCGCATGGCGTAGTCTGCAAGGGCAGTGATGTGGGAGCGGCCCACCTGATCATAGGTGCTGGCATTCAGCCCAGAGGCAGCCATGTAGGTACTACCAATTGTCTTTATCTTCTCCAGCTGCCGGAACTGCTCCTCGCTGATAATCTGGGCAATGCAGGGATCTAGCTGAGGCCAAAGAGGTCAAACCCAGCCCTGCCCTAGAGCCCTGCCTCATTCCTTGCAGTGCTCTGGCTCCCTTCCTTCCCTGTTGCAGTAGCTCTCCTCATCTTACTGGGTGAGCCTGCTTCCAGCTGCTGTTGTCAGCGCAGGATCAAGGAGCCAGGCCACGCCCTGAAGGTCAACTGTGATGGCCCACTCACAGATAAGCAGAAAGGATGCTGAGTATCAGTTACTCTACTCCTCACCTTTTGGGGACCTGTGTCCCCAAGTAAGGAAAGGATTCCTTCCAGAATGGTGAATAGCTCATTCCAGACCAGGATGCTCAGGGCAATTTCTCACATTTTGCTTCCATTTTCTCTATTCAGGGAACTACCTTGCTTGTTTGGTCTCTTGGGGCTCTGTCCACACACTACTGTTAATCCTCTTCCAGACATCTATCTGGTCCCTCTTCTGTCTCCCACAGATCCTCGTGTTCTCTTTTGCTCCCCAACAAGGATGACCCTGCCTCACTGGGATGACTCCTTGTTCCCTCTGACACCTTCATGGGCTCTTGTCCCTGCTTCCACTGTTCCTACCCTTACTGTACCCATGACATCTCTAGATCTCATTAAATCTCCCCTTCTCCAAGTACAACCCAGCTCTCCAACTGTGGCCTTCTCATTCAGCGTTTCTTCTACTCCTCTGGTCCCCAAGTCCCCCCACTCTGCCAGCACCAGCCAGTTGGCAAGTACCTCATCAAAATCAGCGATGATCTCATTGAGCAGTCGCAGGCACTCAACACCCTCATTGTTGGCCTCCAGCTCCACATAGAACTCAGAGAAGTTGGCAATGGAGGCAAACATGACAGCCACACACTCACAGGACTGATAGTAGAGCTCATCGTTTCGGCGCTCCCGGGCCAGGAAGTGGGCAGCCACGTCCTTGGGCAAGATGTTATGCAGCAGCCGCCGGTTGTATGCCTGGAGCTCTTCCATCTCCTCCTTCTCCCCTGTTGCCTGCAAACACCACACCTGTCACCCACTGCCCAGCACTCGCATGGGATAGATGCAGTGGCTTAGGGCATGGACAGATGAGGCCTAAACAACAGGCAGAAGGGCCAGGAAGGGGTGGAGAGGGGACTGAGAATGGACACAAAGGCAGCATGAAACAGAGAAATGCAAGCAAGATACGCATTTCTGGCTTGGACCAGGCTTTGCCACCAGGTCTGTCCCTTCCCCTAAAGGACCACTCAAGTCACCTGCAGTTTCCAGAGGAAATCCAGGCGGGCAGTTGACTCCACCTGCTGGGCGTGTAGGTACAGTGCCAGTGCAAACACCAGCAGAATCACAGGTGTCATGTATTTCAGTGCCACTCTCCCTACAGCTGGGCTGAGGATAAACAGAGCTGTGCTTGGTACCTGATGGTGGCATCCACCAGCCTCACCCTTTGCTGTCCCCAAGCCCTCACTTACCAGTCCAACCCACTGAAGGTCTCATTGGAAGAAGCCCTGGTAGGAAGATACAAGAGAGAAGGTCACTGATGCTTCCTGAATGGCTGGGCAGATGTGGAGGGGAAAGAGACTGCACTGCCAAGTGGTATCACTAGTCATGCATTGGGCCAGGGCCTTTCCTTATAGTAACTCCTTAAGAGCAGAGGTTAAGAGAAACTACTCTTAGTGGCTCAACTACTTACCAACTATATGACCTGGGACAAGTGACTTAGACTTCCTAAGCCTCAGTTTTCTCATCAGTAAAACAGGGATCAGATCTAAATAATGCATATGCAAGGCTTAACACATGCCTGGCATGAAGTCAGTCTTCATAAATGTTAGTTACTAAACCTTTACCACTACCCTGTGATATAGACGGGTTTGCCATTTGACAGATGAGAAAACTGAGGCTCAGGAAAGTTAACTCACCTGTCTGAGGTTACACAACTAATGAGTAGCAGAGCAGGGATTTGAACCCAGCGGACTCCAGAGGCTGTTTCTACAAGCTATGTATCACAAAGGATGAGGCTTTGGGAAGAAAAAAACAACGTGGTATCCTGGCCAAAGCCCTCAAGCAGAAGTCAGAAGTTTTGCTTCCTAGCTAGGGCTCTGCCACCAAGCAGCTATATGACGTACAGGTGGTTAAAACAGTAGGCAGGAAAGCACCATGCAAATGTGAGAGAATTTTTTTTCATTGTTTAGCCTAAAGACACAGGGATTTCCCAGGACTGGTGTTTCCCTGGGGTAACACGCCAGGAACTCCCCCATCTCTCCCAGGGATGAGTTGCAGCATTCCCAAGGTAGAAGGTCCTGGGCACTAGAGAGGTTCTCAGTGACCTAGCATGGTTGGAGACTCTGGGACATTGAAGGGGCTGAAAATAAACTTACAAGCCATGGACGCCAAGCAGTAGGTCATAGTTGTCAAAGATGGTGGCTGGGGGACCCAACAGAAGCAGCACCAAATAGATAAGCCCCAAGATGAAGATCATGGCTAACTTGCCGATACTGCTGATGTGCAGGAAGACAGAGCTGGCCAAGAGACTCAGCAGCATGTTCCCGATGAAGTACTGGGAGGGGGTGGGGGGAATGGCAGAGGCAGCATTCAATGATGGCAGAGGCCACAGCACCCAGGGCAGGAAAAGCCCTGACTCCCTTGCCTGACCTATGTTCCCCCCTTTAGCCCTCAAACCCCAATACCCTTCACCCTCTGCCTCCAACCTATACCACACCAGGGCCCCTCGTTGCTCCTGGAGTTAGGAACTCTAATGAGTTCTGGGTCCCCAATGCCCATCACCAGGCCTGGCACACAGAGACTAGTAACTGTGCCAGGACATCTCCCTCTGCTTGAACACTGCTCGGACACCTCAGGGAAGCTGCAGGTGGGTGCGGTTCCCTCACACAGGGGAGCATCCAGGCCCAGAGAGTAATTGAGCTGTTGCAGGTGGCAGGCAGTGATGTCAGCAGGTGTTAAATTCAGCATCCGGGCAGCACATGTCCGTATAGGTACGTGGTTACAGGTGAACTGCAAAAGCCAATGTATATCAGGTTAACCAAGGAAGGAAAGGATTGCAAGGGTCATGCCCAGGTGCCTTATGCCCAAAGGCCAAAGTTCTCAGGGATGACAAGTGGGGAAATGAGAGGGGAAACTGGAGTTAACCTCCCCTCTCCTCCAGGACAGCGGGTTCCTTGAGGGCAGGAAACGTGTTTTATTCCCCCTGCATTCCCAGTGCCAAAGCAGTGTCTGGCACAGAGCAAAGGCAGGAGTACTCCCACTGGATCCTTACCATGTTGGCGATGGCAGAGATGAACACAAGCAGGACTGAAAAGATGCCAACTGCGGTGCTATGTGCTCGAGAGCGAACGATGCTTCGAGACAGATGCTGCAGGGCCTTAGGGAACAGCTGGAGTAGCAACAGAACAAGAGGTGGAAGGCACATGAGCCAAGAAGGAAAGCTAACCAGGGAGGGGCCCAGCAAAAAAGGCATAACTTCTCCTCCCTCTCCCAACGAGACCCTTTCCCTGCCCACCCCCGAAGCCCCAGCAAAGTCCCTCTACATACAGAACCACAGGAGTACACAGCACAGATCAGCACAGTGACCAATAACAGCAGGAAGATACTGGCGTAGATCCCAAGCATCAGGGTGGAGCTGGGGCAGGGCCAGGGAAAATGTTAGTAATATCTGGGCATCCTTGTCCCCGTCCCTGGTACAGGCAGGGGTGCAGGTTGCAGGGACCAGGGGCCGGCTTGGTGTTTACGAAGGTCTGGGAAGTGGTGAAAAGGGGCAGGGCTCTCACTGTGGGAAGATGAGGAGCTGGATGAAGCAGATGAAGCAGAAGACCAACAGGGCACAGGCAACGTAGGCTCCAAAGCGGGGATCCACCTTCCGCGAGTACTGAGGGAGAAGAGGCTGAGCTGGGCCCTGGGCTCTGCAGGGACTGTAAGAGCAGGGCACTACCAGGGGCCTCAAGGGGAGAAGCAGTTGGCCCAACTGATGTGAATTCTCCTCTGCTCTGTGGTCCCTTCACGCTCCCCAAAACCACCTCCTGCCCAACCTTCCCTGCCTGGACCTGCCTCTCCCACAGACCCTTTTTCTTCTACCCCTGTCCCCCAAACCTTCTTCTCAAGATCCTCTCTCTGGAAGGTGAGCAGGAACCGGCGCACGTGGTCTTTACGCAGCTGATCGATGCTGCGGGCATCAATGGCGCGGCCCAGGAACTCATCGACCTCATCCTCAGGATTCAGAGCATCCTGAGCACCCCGGCTGAGGACAGGGGACACATTTTACAGGGTGCCTAAGCCATGCCACACAATAAGCAAAGGGAGGAGGGCGTGTGAGCATGCATGGTTCTTACTCCCACACAATATAATCAAAGGCCCAGGAAAGAGGCTCTCAGCTCCACAGCCCCATCCAAGGCACAAGTGCATTTCCCTCCTCATCTCCTCCTCAATAACCTGACTTACTTGTCTTTGCTGGAATCATCGATGCCCTAGAGAAAGAGACAAGAGTATATGAGTAAAGTGCGGGCCCCAGCCACCTTCACACCTCTGAAGTTCCATTCTCCCTCCCTATACCCTACCCAGGGTGTCTCCCACACACACACAGACTTGGGACACCTGGGATGAAGTCATCTCTCCTGACCCCGATATTAGCATATATGGAGAGGGAAGCTGCAGGAAGGAGGACATGGAATGCAGAGAGAGAGACAAGAAACTGAGGACCCAGATCCTGGTGCTGGGGGTTTCTCACCATCTGGCGGAAAGCCTTGGAGTCCTTGGTCCGTGAAAACGCACGGTCAGGTACCCAGCGTGGCATCAGCCCTTCTAAGGAATTGGCCCGTGTCCGCTGCAGCCTGGCCAGCATGGCCTTCTCCTCTTTCTGTGTGGACCATGTGGTACAGGCTCAGAAGAGAGGCCTTGAGAAGGTCCCTGACAGTGCCCCCCAGTCTGTCCCTCTCCATGCCTGCCTCCCCAACCCTTAGACGGGCCCTGCCCCTGACCCTGACCCGTTTTTGGCTGGCTCCCAGGATGAGGAAGGTCTCAATGCGTTGCTCCTTGAGATATGCGTTGCGCTCACCGCCACGGCCTGGTTCTACCTCATAGTCCCCGTTTAGGTACTGCAGTGTGGCCCGAGTGATATGGATGCGGCTGTGCAGGGGGCAGAAGGTAAGACCCCAGCTCTCCCACCTTGTTCCCAAACCCCACCGCCTGGACCCCCACTCACCCAGCCCGGCCTCCCGCCTCCATGTGGTTGGCCAGAGTCACATCATTGGACCACACATCAAACTGCCATTTCCGCAGGCCGAGTACGCCACAGTGCACACGCCCGCTGTGGATGCCCACACGCATGTTCACATTCACACCTGTCACTTCACGTACCAGCCTGGAAAAATGCAGCTCTGAATCAGCTCCTGGCTCAGGCTTCCCCTCCCCCAGCCCAGAACCCAGGCAGTCCAGTAGGCACGGACAGACCCAGATGCAGGAGACAGAAGCATAGTACAAGCTGGATGTGGTAAAAAGGCTGCACAGGGGCTCCAGCACACAGGTTTGAGAACCGTGTTCAGCAAGGGCCACAGCATCTTGTAGGATTGAGCCGGCAGAGGAGGAATCACTATTCTCACCTCTGGTCCCCTAAGCTGGCATCTCAGCAACCCCAAGACCCCCACTGCCCTAGCTCCCCACCCCCTCCAAGATGGTTAAATTCCAAGGGTGAACATGGGTCTTCACAGAGGCTGGAGAAAGAGTCATTCCCCTTCCCAGTGACAAATCTCAAAGATGGAGAAAGAGCCAAGGTAGGAAAATTCCTGAGAACATATCAGAGTAGTAGCAGTCTGGGGCACCCACAATTCCAGGAAGCCTGGGGATGGGGCACTGCTTACGATATGGCCTCGATCATATCCACCCCCATCTCCACACAGCAGTGGGCATGGTCTGCCCGGGCCTCCGGCAGCCCTGACACACAGTAGTAACAGTCCCCTAAGATCTTGATCCTCAGGCAATGATTTTCCTGAAGGGGAAGAGGTGGAGGGAAGGGTCACCTTTACTTTCTTACCCACCCAGCCTCACTGCAGATGCTATCTGCCCCCACACCCCTAGATGCTGCCAGCAAGGCTGTGCTCTCTCACCACACTTGGCACACTGTCCCCAAACCCCAGCACCCTCACCGCGGCCAGCTTGTCAAACCGGGCAAAGAGTTCATTCAAGGTCATGACCAGCTCCTGTGCAGTGCACTGGGAGGCCAGGCTGGTGAAGCCCTCTATGTCCGCAAATAGGATGCTGTGGACGACAGCAAAGGATAGATGGGCTATGCAGCCGGACTTCCAAACCCTCACCCCACCCTCTGGCATCCTCCCATCCCCACCCTACCTAACGTTGTCATGCTTCTGGATGTAGATCTTGTGGAACATCATGTCTTCTTTTTTTGTGTTGATGTCTTCTTTCATCTCCATGGCAACGTGCTGGGGCAACACGGACAACAGCAGCCGCTCCTAGACCAGTGGTTCCAACAGGGCACTGCTATCATCTCTGCCTCACGTTTTGATCCTCTTGATTCTTCCACGTTCCCAGAGCCCTCCCACATCTCTCTGGTGGCCTGAGCTCTTCTGGACTGTAGACAGACCCACCCCACCAGAGCCCACTGCAGACATCTATACTAGCGCTCTCTGGTCAGCCCCCACGCAATCCTCCAATGTACTCCTGTCTACTCCCTCACACCTTCAGGCAGGATAGAGCCCTAGTGTCACAGGGGGCATCTATACGGTCCAAGGGGAATCATTCACACAGGATCCCAGAGTTGGATAAAGCAGCAGATCCAATCTGCAAGGGTCAGGGTGTGATAAGAAAGGGAACATCCTGGTCAGGAGAAGCAGCCCCACCTGCTGCCGATTTTCATGCTGCAGGTGCAGCCGAGCCTGGATATAACCGCGGGTCTCTTGAAAGGCCTGGCGCTGAGATACTTCAGCCGGGTAATGCGTGCAGATGCCAATGACATTGGTGCAGAGGAACAGTACCACGTTAGCACCGAGCTGCAGAAGAGCGGCACAGGCAGATGGGAGACCACTTCCCAACACACATGCGTGCAACTTGCAAGGATCTCTCCAGACGCACTCCTTGGGGAGGAAGCCAGGGTCTGTACCCTGTCTGTCCCCAAGCTGTCCCCACCCCTCTGATCTTCCCTTCCCATTCCCCACAGGAATCCAGATCCCAGCCCTCTGCCTGGGATCACTCCGTGACTAGAAAGGTGATCATTTCACAGCTTCAGCAAGCAGGAGTACCAACTGGGGCAGGTACCACCCAGCCCCAGCACCCTACGATCTTCTGCCTCACAAACATCCAAACAAAAGGCTTCTTCCCCATGTGGTTCTCCTTGCAGGCCAGCACCCAGGAGACCTGAGCTCTTTGTCCTCTTGTGAGTGACCCAGGACAAGTCAGCTCATCTTTCTTTGGGCCTCTGTTTGCTCATCTGTAACTTAAACAGGAAATAAAATCTCTGAAGAGGAAATAAAATCTCCTACCCTGCGGACTGAATAACAATAATGATCATTATTATTATTACCACCATAGCTTGTTAGCTGGCTCCCTGCAATGTACCAGGATTCTATGGATACTTTCTATACATTAACTATTGTAGTTCTTAAATCTATGAATTAGGTAACAGCATCCCATTTTAAAAGTGAGGGACTGGGGCCAGGGATATAGCTCAGTGGCTTAAGTGCCTGCCTGGCAAGCTCAAGGTTGTAAATTTGATCCTGCTACCAAAAAAAAAAAGGTGAGCCCTGTGTGGTGGCACACGCCTTTAATCCCAGCACTCGGGAGGCTGAGGTAGGTGGAGTGTTGTGAGTTTGAGGCCAACTTGGACTACAACACAAGTGCAAGGCCGGCCTGAGCTACATAGTGCAACCCTGTCTCAAAAAGCTAGAGCCGGGAGTTTGGTTCAGTGGCTTAAGCACCTGTCTTGCAGGTGCAATGGTTGTGAGTTCAATCCCCAGTGCCACAAAAAAAAAAAAAAAAAAAAAAAAGCACGCATGTCTGTGTGTATATATATACATACATATAAAATAAAAGTGAGGGACTGGCTGGGGTAAGTGGGGGAGGAGGTTGCAGGCCTATAATCCCAGCACTCAGGAGGTTTAGGCAGGAGTTAGAAGTCAGCCTGGGTTACATAGTGAGTTCAAGGCCAGCCTGAACTATATAATGAGACTGTCTCAAAAAAAAAAAAAAAAAAAAAAAACTGAATAAATGGCCTAACACTGCACAATTGGTGTGGCTGGCATAGGACTTCAGTTCAGGATAGTCAGATTTCAAAGCCTGTGTCCTAATCCCACTTTCTCTTTTTTTTTTTTTTTTTTTTTTTTTTTTTTGTGTGTGTGTGTAGCACCAGGGATCGAACTCATGACCACACACCTGCCGGGCAGGTGCTTAAGCTGCTGAGCCAAACTCCCGGCCCCAGGTTTTTTTTGAGACAGGGTTGAACTGTGTAGCTCAGGCCAGCCTCGAACTCACAACGCTCCGCCTACCTCAGCCTCCTGAGTGCTGGAATTAAAGGCGCGCACCACCACGCCCAGCTCCTAATCCCACTTTCTAATGCATTCCAGGTTTCTAAGATCTTTTTCCCACCACTGACCCTAACACTTGAGGTTTAGCCTCAGAGCCGAGGCTTGGGAATCATCAATTCTACTGACAGAAAAACCCTCCCTGACTGGGGATGAAGTGTCACCCCCCGCCTGGCCAACCCTGGCCAACCCCTGAAGTATAACCCTCCACACACACTTGGCTCTTCAGTCATCCTCGGCCGGCAGCACTGGCTGGAGAGCACATCCCACGGGAAGCTGGCCTCAGTGTTTCTGGAAACTCAGGGGTTAACCTGATTCCACCACAGAGTTGGATTGGGCAGGGCTCTGGCTGGGGAGAAGGGAGGGAAAGCTCACAACTGCCCCAACCAGAACTAGTCCTGCAGACTTAGACAAGTCCTTAACCTCTGGGACCTCAGTTTCCTCTGTGTAAAATTGAGGGGCTGGTGTGGCTAAGCCCTAGCCATTTCCAGCTCTGACCCTCTAGGATGGCTTCCCAACTTCTCTTCCCAGACCAGTACACAAGTCCCCAAACCAACCAAGCCGAGCTCCCCTCCCAGCAGCAGGGGTGAAGAGGGGGCACACTATCTCCCTCTGGGGCTTCTAAGAATAGTCCCCAGTGGGGTAGAAGGAAAGGGGGGAGCAAATCAGGCAACTTCCCTTCCTGGCCCCAGAAGACCAAGAGGAAAATGTGAGTCATGGTGGAGGGAAGGGGAAGGGGGACAAGAGCCTGAAATAACTGTACACACACACATCCCGGCCCAACTGTGAGGGAAAAATGGATTCCAGGCCACTAGAGGTGACTCTAGGCTCGCCCAGGGTCACTGGGTGAAACTGCTTGGTGTGTCCAAAAGGTTCTTCCTCCAAGCATGAGCAGAGCTGGACCTGAGAAAGGGGAGGCCTCAAGGCTACCCCATCCAGAGGCTCCTGAGCCCAAATGGGCAGAGAATTGTTCCCAGCTCAGAGGAGGTTGTGTGGAGCTCCCTGACCCCCTCAGATGGGCACAGGGGCAGCCTGATTTTCTGTACCGCCCCAAAAATGTGTCAGCCTGGACCCACAGGGGTGAAACTATAGCCGGGCACCCCCAGGAGGTGGAAGGCTAGGAGCCCTGGCCTCTCTGAGGTTAAGCCTCCCCACTGAGAGGCCAGGCCTAGCCCTGGGAACCATGCCAGCTGGGAGCAGGTTAGAAATCTGCCACCACCAACAGCCAAAGGGGAAGGGGGAAAGAAGGCATCATCTCTGAGCTCCCTCACCCAAAGGAGGACAGTGCAGCCCCAAAGCCCAGAGTGACAATAACCTGGAAGAGAAGCTGGGGAACTAGCAAGGGTAGAGGGACCTGGCCTTTAAGAGGTTCAATAGTGCCCTTCAGGCACATGCTTCACAAACAAATGGGCTATAAAGTTACTTTTAGCGCAGGCCTTTAATCCCAGCACTCGGGAGGCTGAGGTAGGAGGAGCGTTGTGAGTTCGAGGCCAGCTTGGGCTACAATGTGAGCGCAAGGCCAGCCTGAGCTACATAGTGCAACTCTGCCTCAAAAAAATAAGGCTGGGAATTTGGCTCAGTGGTTTAAGTGCCTGTCTGACAGGCATGAGGCTGTGAGTTTGATCCCCAGTGCCGCAAAAAAAAAAAAAAAGGTACCTTCTGTCCTGGAGCACAGGCTGGGTGGGAAGGGCCTCATGCCAGGGCACCCAGCTTCTCACCCTGTAGCTCCAGGCAACTTGCTCCCCAGGGTGAACCCAGGGCAGGCTACAGGACACAAGCCCTTGGCAAAGCAGACACTGGCCCTCCACAGTGAGCAAGGCGGAGCTCAGCTCAGGACTGGTACTGATTAGGAGGCTGCGCCCATAGCTGTTTTGCTTTTTGCTCCCTAGGCAGGGGTGACCTGAGATGACAGATCCCACAAGCAGGTCTCTCAAAAAGCCCTTGCAGCATTCCCCACAGTTCACTGTCTCCAAGTGTCTGTCCCTATTCGTGGGTCCTACTCCATTCTGGGAAGGGGGGCGGGGGGCGCCAACAGCAACACCTGGAGGGAGACAGTACTTTTACCTGTTTCACAGACCAGGAAAGTCAGGCTAGGAGAGGTGAGGTCAGTTGTCTAATATCCCACAGAGCAGAATGTAGCCCACAGAGCAGTGAAGTCTGTGGGCAGCGGAGTCCTTGTTCTCACTCTATATGGTAAGACCAAGCCCCATGATGCCTACACTCAAACCCAAGGGAGTAGCCAGCACCAGCACAGAACCTCAAGGCAGAGCTGCCAGGTCACTGGCACCAGCGTGGAAAGATGGGATGACATCAGCTTCCAGCACTCCTTCCACATTCACAGCACCCCAAGCCCAAGAGAGAACTGACCCCAGCTCTCTGCCCTCCCTGTCCCCTCGGAAATGGCCCTGGTCCAGAACAGTGGTAACTCTTCCCTTGCCAACTCCATCCAAAGCCTGTCCATCCCTCCAGATCCTGCTCCAGGACACCGAGAGCTACCCTTCAGGGATGGCACCAGGGCCTTAATTTCAGGGGTCAACCTGGAGACAGTGATGCCCCGTCCCAGATAAGCCTGCCTTCTCAACACTGCCCCACCCTCCACCCCACAGCCCACCACATTCCCACCTCCCCTCCCACAGTGTCTCTAAGGGCTGCATTATTTCAGCAGGCTTGGGCCAAAGAGCAGGGGACTGGCCTATGGACAGAGCACAGGGTTGAGTCCTGGGGTGTTCCTTCTACTCAACAGTATCTTGTGCCCAGATCCGAAGTGGAGGCACACCTCGGAAACCTGACCTTCCAGGCACGGTCGAACATCCCTGCACTCTGGATTCACCCACAACACACCCACCCTGCCTTACCAACCCTTTGCCCCTTCCTGCGCTGATGCCCTCCACACCCACCTGCTTCCAGAGGAAGGCATCACCTTGGTTGAGTTGCCAGGCCAAGATCAAATGCAGGGTGGAGAGGCCCAGACCACTGAGCACGGCAGCCCGCATGCGGATGGGCAAGAGCGTGTAGGTGATGTAGACGAAGAACATGGGGCACCAGAGGCCTGCTGAGGGGCTCTGTGGGTTGGCTGCCAGGGTGCCCCCAACCTGCACAGCTGCCAGAATGCCCAGCACCACATAGCTCACCACCCACATGGAGTCCTGGCGAAAGCTATGTCGGTTACATACCACCATGAGTGCCACAAAAAGGGTGGCAGCACAGGCCAGCAGGGCCACATAGGCAGGCTGAGGACTGGCAGGTGCGGCATGGAAGGCCAGCAGCACAACCGTGAGCAGCAGGAGCACCGCCATCAGCAGTGTCAGGCTGCTTTGGTTCATCTGGAAGAAGTACCGCTGGTACAGACGCTCCAGCTTGGCTGAGCGGAACTGCTTCGACTGGAACACCCGCACCAGATGGCGCCAGCATGATCGTCCATTTCTGCTTGCTACATTGGGTGCCACCTCAGCTATCCCCACTGCTGCTGTGGTCACCTCAGTGTCCTCAAAGCCCAGGGCCACTGCCCGCAGCCCCAGCTCCCTAACCTTGACTGGCCCAGCCCTCCGGACAAAGGCTTCATCCTGCCAGGGGCACCGAGCAGGAGCTGCAGGGCTGGGGCTGGGCGGCTCTGCATCCTGGAGGCAGCTCATATAGCGTGGCGTGCAGAAGCCACTGGCCCGAGTCCCATGGCGTACGCGCTTCTGTCCATTGCGTTCACCCCAGGCTGTTTTTCGTTCATCCACTTTGGGGACCAGGAGGCCACTAAACCATGACATGCTGCTGGGAGAAAAGGTGAGAGATGGCATCAATACTACCATCAGGGCTACTGCCACCACTAATAACTCATTATCCAAGCACTTCCCACAGCCAAGCTAAGTGCTTCATACATATTATCCTCAAAAAAAAAAAAAAAAAAAAAAAAAAGAAAAACCACTGCAAAGTAGGCAGTGGCCTCCCCATTCAACAAGTGAAGAACCAAAACAGAGGGATGGAGAAATTTGCTCAAGATTCAGCAACTACATAAGTGGGAGAATCAAAATCCTAGGTTGGATTTACCTGAGGCCAAAGCTAGCACACAAAACAATCCCCTCTTCCCTAATGACACTGATTTCTTGGTACTGACAAACTTAAGTGCCCATGTCAAGGAATGAAACAGCCCATGGCTCGCTCAGGGGAGCTGGGAGGAACAGAGTTCACACACCGACACTATGGAGGCCAGCACCACCGGCACCGGCATAGCTACCACTGCTGTCCAGCAAAACCTGAGCTTGAGTTTTCAACAGAAGCTAAAGGAAAAAGACACGCACATGCACACACACACACAAAAACCCCTCTAGATTTCAATGCAACAACTCCTGATTTTTAAGTGTTGGCAACTAATCCACATTTTTTAACACTGCAAGCCAAATAAATCACGACTATGGAATGAGTTCAGCCTATGAGCTGCCAATCGGTGACCTCTGTACAAAAGGGAATCTCTTTCCACATCCTTCGTCACACACACCCACACACACACACACACACACTGCACACTCCATCGAGCTAAATTCAACTTCTCCCTCAGGTCACAGCTGAAGTGCAACTTCCTCAGGGATGATTTCCTATCTCCGGCCCAGACTAAGTTTGGTGCCATTTACCTCTGTACATTTCCTTCACAGAACTTATTGCAATTCAAATTAAACTGCTCCCTGTTTAATGTGTATCTCTGTCCACCACCCCCACCCTGCTTTTTTTTTTTTTTTTTTTTTTTTGTACCAGGAATCAAACTCAGGCAGGCATTCGTGTCACTGAGCTATATCCCTGGCCCTGGCCCTCTTATTCTAAGCTTTGTGAGGAATTTTTTTTCTACTTTGTCCAGTATCTTACCTCTGGAGCTGCACACTGGGCCCAGCTTACAGTAGGAACTCCATAAATGCAAGCTGAAAACATGGGAAGCAAGCCAGAGCATGGGTGTGGAGTGGCTGGAGTGAAATAGTGACTAATAAGGATAATCCTGACTCTTCATCTTCCTCACTCCTCTTCATCATATTAATTTCTCTGCTGTTCCCAATATACCAACTCAGACCAACCTGGGACCCTGGCACTTGCCTTTCTAGTCTGGAATAAGAGTTCCTCCAGGTCACAACCCAAATGTCTCCTTATCATGGAGGCTTTCTCTGACCACGGGTTAAAATAGCAACTCTTCTTCCTGGAGCTCCCTATCTCTCTTTCCAGCTTTATACTTTCTCTTTCTCCTCAACCCTTACCAGCAACTCCCATTCTATACATTTTTCTTATTCGTTCATTGTCTCTCCTAATTAGAATGTCAGCTTCATGAAAGTAGGAATTTGGGACTGTTTTGCTTCCTGCAGTATCTAAAATACCCTGTAGATCCAAAATTTTGCTGAGTACATGGATGGCTGCTGGATGGATACTCCCATGTACTTTACTTGTTTTCTAAACTTTTCAAGGTTGGTATTTGTTTGTTTGTTTGTTTGAGACAGGGTCTCACTATGTAGTCCAGGTGATCCTCCTGCCTCGGCCTCCCAAGTGCTAGGATCACAGGCATGTGCTGCCATGCCCAGCTTCAAGGTCTTTTTATATGCCTAAATTCATCTAGATCTTCATCACAAGTCTGTGAAGCTATTCTTGTGTTCGTCTAGGATACAGGACAGATTTGACAGGAAAAAACAAAACAAATCCTAAGGCCAATGGCAGTTTTATATGGTTGACTCAAGTTACAGAGATCCCAGGTTTCCTGGAGGAACATGCCATGAACTGTGATGTGAGGACCCACAACAACAGCTTTGACACACAGTAGATGAGCACAAAAGCACTGTCATCCATAGACGCTTGTGTGTCCACCTCAGCAACACTCCTCCATACCCACAGGGCACCCTGAGGGGCCCCTGCTATTTAAACCTGCTGAGCTAGCAGCGCAGACATGTGTATGTACAAGGGTATGAGTGGAAAGTGTACCCAGACCTGCCCCAGGTGGCCACAGAACCAGATGCTAAGACAGACAAGCAGCACTCCAAGCAGACACCCAGGGACCTGCAAAGCAGAAGGCAGCTAGGGAGCTTCTCTACACATCCCAAAACCTGCAGCCCTGGTTAACCCCCAGTTAATCTCTGTCAGCTCCCTTCTATATCCCACAGAACTGCACACCCTTCAACTTCTCAATTACTAATGGCACCATCCGGAAAGACAGATCAGGAGTACAAGACTTTGGTCAGGCTGGCATTTGGAAAAGGTCACCAAAGAAAGCCTGGCTCTTCAAAATACTTCATGAGAAGCATGATCTTTGGCATGAGACCAGGTTTCAAACCTTAGCATGATTATTTCCTATGTGCACTGCTATGCACAAGTTATTGAACTTTTCTACATCACTTTCTTCACCTATAAAATGGGACTAATGATAGTTTTCAGAAAGAAATCTAATAACACCTATCATGTAGCACACAATAATATTAGTTCTTTTCTACATCCTACATCACTCTGAACCCAAACCTCTGCCACTTTCAAGAAATGGAGACACAAGAATCAAAAGCAAGAACAAGCATCCCTCCAGTCGGTCAGACGCCTGCTTCTGTTAGTCCCTGAGTCCTTAGCTGTCAGTCTCTGGAGCTGCTGGGGGCAGGACCCAGAGTGAGCAGGTTTCCCACCACTCCTCCCTAACATTCTGCCTCAGTCGAGTCCCTTGTATCAGTCCCCTGCCTTGTTCTTATCTCCCACTACCACTAACCTAGACCACTGGTCCCAAAGGACCTGTTTCTGGCCACTTTCCCAGGCCCCTGGAAGCACATCCTAGCATCTGGCTCATACCCACAGAGGAAGGGGCAGACACTGTCCAGGAGACCACATGACCCTTCCAAGAACACTCAGCATCCCCGAGGGGATGGCTTCAGAACTCCGTAACTGTCCAACCCACTGCAGGCATCCCAACCTGGCCCTCACTCCAAGCATTGCCCTTCCTGGCCATCACGCCAGAACCCAGCACTCCTGTCCAGAAACCCTTCGCGATGAACCCCAGGAGCACGGCTCACTTCCCCTTTCCACAGTCTGGGTCCTGGGCCCTGTGCCTCTGACCTCTTCCTCCCCTGAGTCTTGGTCCCCTTGCTCTCTCTCATGGATCCGCAACTCCAGGCACCACCAGTCCCACAGCTGGAGCCATGTCCCATTCAGTCCCAGGCCCAGGGCCTCCCAGACCTCAAGTCCCTCCCAAACCCTGATCATTCGGCCTGCAACCAGAGTCTAGAGAAGGCCGAGGCCCAGCCCCAAGGATGGCTCTGCCCACAGCTTTGCCCAATCCTCTTCGTGGCCACTTCTTCTCCATCCTGTCCCCAGGGGCCATCTACCCCTGCCTTCGTTGGCAAAGGAGGCTCCAGGGGTTTTAAAACCATTTCAGAAAGTTCATGGACGCTGCCCAGGCGGGGCCCACCAGTGCCAGCACCACCCACCATGCTGGGACGTGAGCCTCAATTCCCGGCCTTTCCAGATGTAGAGGAGCCTCCCCAGGGCCTGTATCTGTGGGTTCAGCGCTGTCTTTTTCTGCCTTCCCCAACACTGGTTCCCTCCTAAAGACTACAAAAGGCTCCCACCTCCAGCCCCAACCATACAATCCCTACCAGGGTGCACAGCTCACAGATGGGCACTAGCAGGAGAAAAGTGGTATGGGGAAAGGGTCTCCCACAACCTAATGCCACCTCTGGCTTTTCTGTCGATCCCAGGGGCTTCTCTAAATAAGGCCTGCTCCCCTGCCAACCCTGCAGCAGGCCTCCAGGAGGTGAGGGGCTGACACCACCACCCCTTTTACTGCGAAGGTCTGGGGTGAGGGTAGAGAGGGGGCCTCCCGCAAAAGAACAGCCTCTCTCTCCCCTAAACACAAATCACACCCTACCCCAAACTCGGAAATTCACCCACAGCCCGGCTGCCAAACCCTCAGGCCAGCCCCTCCCCCAGTACATGCCTTCTCTCCTTCTCGGGCAAGGCTGGAAACTCCTGCGAGTGGAGGAAGGGAACAGCGCGGCGGGGAGCGAGGGTGGGAGCGTCGAGCGCGGACCGACCAGTCCTCGATGCCCCATCTCCTCCAGGACCTCGCTTCGCCAGCCCCACTGCCTGAGGCTCCCCCCAAAACAGTCGCGACTTCCCATCGCAGGCCTCACTGCCCCCACCACAAACTCCAGTCGGAGGCAGCCCGGGCTCCAGCCCCGCCGCCCCGTGTCCGGCGCACCCACCTCCCCCGGCGCAGCTCCAGCGAGCTCACCTGCCCGCCGAGGTCCGCGCCTCCCCCGCGCCCGCGCCCCGCCGCCCCCGCGGGCTCCGGCCTGCCGGCCGGCAGTCCCGCGGTCCTTCTCGGAGCCCGCGCGTCCCGGCCGTACCGCCAGCCTTGCAGCCGTCCGAGCGGCCCGCGCCCCCTCCCTGCTGTCCAGCGCAGCCGCCCTCTACCCCGGATCCAGAAGTCCCCTCCCCGCCGGCTCCCGGACTCCCAGCCTTAAAGGCACAAGCTCCTTTTGTCTGGGCACCCCCTCCCCCTCCCCAGAGGCAGGGGCAGAGTTGCCCCCTCTCCTGCCGAGGAGCCCGGTAGGGGTGGGGGAGACCACAGAATGGGACCCCTCCCTCCGCTCGCCCCCTCCTCCCCTCCGCCGCTTCCTCCCCCAGCCTTGGGGAAACAAGCGGCCACTGTTCTAGGTTCAAGACCCCGGGAAAAGGGGCCGTGCTCCGCTTCCCAACCCCTCCAACCGCGGGCTGCATCCCCTCCCCCGGCCTTCCCGCCCACTCCCACCCTCACCCCGGGGTCCCCCGCGCGCCGGCAGACCCACCCCCTCACTGCGGGTGTGCCCTGCCCCGCCCACGGAGGGGCGGTTTCCTTCTAGTCGGGGTACCCCTGGGCCGCGCCCGCGCCCGCACCCTGCACCCACTCCTCAC
>RJWM01014879.1:0-49263 GCA_004363535.1 Dasyprocta punctata | reverse complement strand
CTTTGTCTGATGGACAATTGGCTAAGATATTTTCCCAGTCGGTGGGTTTTCTTTTCACTTTGCTGGAGATTTCCTTTGACATGCAAAAACTTTTTAGTAGGATGAGATCCCAGTTGTTGATTCTGGGAAGTGTTTCCCATGCAATCTGATTTTTGTTCATGAACTCTCTGCCTACTCCTATGTCATCGAGATTTTTACCCACTCTGTCTTCTAGTAAGTTTAGTGTCTCTGTTTTTATATTCAGATCTTTGATCCATTTTGACTTTATTTTAGTGCATGGTGATAGGCATGGATCTAGTTTTAGTTTACGGCATATAGAAAGCCAGTTTCTCCAGCACCATTTGTTAAAGAGGAAGTACAGCCTTTTATATGTAAACTGTGCATGGCTAAAGTAGGTTAAATGTATATATATAAATAGATAGATAGACATAGATATATAGATATAGATAGGTACATTAGCTGGAAATAACCTAAGTATATTGTGTTGGAACATTAAGCATTGAAAGAGAAATGGCAAAAGACAGCTAGGTAAATGGCTTTACTCCAGCAGGAGGAGCCAGTATAAACTGAATTTGCAGCTGTGTCCTCAAAGTTGTCTTTCATACCAGTCCACCTTTCCACGTTTTTCCTCCATCCCAATTCTACCTCCAGTTCCTTCTCAGAGAATCTTATTCAAATCAGCCCTTATGTAAAATTTCTTAGTCCTTTGAGTATCCCAGAAGCAGGCTATTATGTAGATTTTCTCGAGTTAACAACTAATATAGAAAATCAAGATGAATACATTACAAAATAAAAAGCATACTGAAACTTATGAAGGGCTGATGTCATGCTAGGTATTATGCTTAAAAGACTAAATATTAAACTCATCATCTCATTTAACTCCCTCATCTTTGTGGTAGGTATAAATATCTTGATCAGAAAACCACGTGTCAAAGAGGTTATGTACCTGGCCCAAGGTCATACAGCTGTCAAATGGCAGAAGTGGAAACATGACTTTTCAGAAGGGCAGTGTTGAAGGGTGCTGCTTGATATTCAAGTATGGAAGATGGTGAAGAATCAATCTTGCTCTGTAGGAATTTCAATGTCCTGCCTGCATGGGTGTCTTTGGATCTATAAAGAACAAATTAAAGTATTTTGTTCTGGTGCCCTAACTTACAATCTAAATCATCCAGGACTACATTTATGATCCAGAGTTTGTTGCTCCCCAAGAAGAAATAAAGAACATGAAAATTAGGCTGACCAAACTGAGAGAAAAACTCACAAAATCTGGGAAGTGCAGTTCTACTAAAGAGTCAACTAAGTTAGAGACATTAAGATGAAAGTAAAGCAAAGAGATTTAGCTTGGATAGGGAAGTGTAAAACAAATGCTCAGGAAGGAAAAAAAGTCAAAGATAAATACTTAGCACATATTTGCTTGATGCGAAGCAAGGTGAATACCTAGTCAAGGCAGAAATCTGTGCTCAGGGGGAAAAAACCCCCACAAATCCTAGAGCCTGCTGTTTTGTCAATTAGCTGAAAGTATGCTTTCTACCTCTTCAAATAAAAACAAAACGATTCGAACTTTTCTGAGTTTTGCCTTGAGACCAATAGCTCTGGTGATAAATGTCACCAGAAATGTTGGGAATGCTGTATGCCTAACAGTAACCACCACATTTTATACTTTCCTTTCCAGGATACATGTAAAGTGCATATTCAGTTTCATGCACCATTGGCAACACTGGTGACCTCCAGGGGAAAAACACATAGCCCTTAGTGATCAGAGCTCAGAGGTCAGCGAAAGCAGTGATGTAGGCACAGCAATTCCAGAGCTATGAAAGAGCAAGCGACTGCTTCAAACTAGGCACAGTGTCGCAGGGGGGCGTGGTGGAAGCCCTTGAGCCGTATCTCAAAAAATATGCAGAAGTTCATCAGAGAGGGATCAAGGAGAGAATAAATATTTTAGGTGGTAATTCCACATCTGGGATTATACATTAAGAAACTAGATTTTTTAAAAAAATAAATGTATAGAGATATTTAAAGTTAATATAGTCTTAGGTTAATATATGGAAACAAACAGCATGTTCAGCCATGGAAAAAGATTTCTACATTTTTTATACTGATTCAATTGTCTGTCCAACTGCTTTTAAATGCGGCCATTCCTCATCATTTAATCAAGAATTTCAATCAAGGGAAAGTTTCTCCAATTAAAGTGAGAGAGAATTCATGAAGACTATTCAGAAAGAAAGAGAAGAATCCATGAAATAATGGCAGGTGTAAAACAAAGAACAAAAATTTCATGAGTAACATAAATTCAAACGTGTAAAATATTTCCATATTGATAAAGATTAAAAAGAAGACAGAAATGAGAGTAGTTTTAACAGAATAGCAGAAGCAGTTTTAGTATTAAAATTTCATTCATGCTATTTAAAAAACATGTGTATGTGCACACACATATAAAGTATACAAACCAAGATATTATTAAATTATAGTAAGAATATTTTAAAAGTCATTTAGTAGGATACCTAAAATATTCTATTCTATCTAAGTTTTAAAAGAAACATGTTGACCATTTCTCCAGGGGCAAAAGGAGTTTACCACCTTTTACTCTTAAACAGAAATATCAAATAGCAGCTAAAGGAATGGGAAGTGATTTGCATGCTATGAAGCCCTAGTTAACAAGAGAAATCCCAGAAAACATATCTATTTCTGCTGCTGCCACAGTATCTGAATCTAACATACAATGCCTTTAATTACACGTGATGTGGGATTGAAAATCCTTGAGTGGAGATTTGGGGTATACAGTACTTAATTTTTCTGCATGTTGAGTCTTAGTATCTTTGGCAAAATCTTCTAATGACCTCTTGAACAGGTTTCAGACAGACGAGTTGCAAAGATCTAAGTGAAGGTAAAACCTGATATACTGTTGTGTCCAGGAGAGGTTTGCTGTATCCATAAATCCTGAACTGTATTATAATAGGCTCTGGGTGTAACACAAATACCTCTAAACATAGGGCATGTAAAGGTACCTGCCAGAGTTTATCAATTAGTATATAACTATCCTCTATCAGTTAGTATAGGCTGGGTTACTTTACAGTAACAAGTGGGTCTTGATTTGCAAAGGCTTAAAATGGCAAGAGTATATTTGCTATTCTTGTTATAGGGACAATACTGCATAGTAAGGAGGTTTTTGTTCAAGGAATCAAATGAATAGAGCAGCCACTATCTCAAACACTGACAATCCCTGCTCCCGAGAGAAAACAGCTCTCTGGAGTGTCTCCCACGGGCCTGGAAATGATTCACTGGTCATAATTCACTTGCCAGAGTTAATCAAAGGAAGCTCTACTAACTGTCAGACTCAAGAAATGTAATCCTACTGTGTGTCCAAAAGGCAGAGAACCAGAAATAACTGAGGAACATCAATGATGACTCCCACAAGAGTCCTTTCTGTGCTGCTTATTTTTAATTGAGGCATGAAATATTGAGATGAGATTTAAGCAATCCTTTCAAATGCCATCTCAGAGAGATAATATCTGCCAGAGTACAGGGCATCAGCAATCAGGATGAGGTCTAAAGAAGAGCAACACAATTTTAAAAGACTGGTGAGTCCGGTGGATAAAGCAAGATAAGAATAATTAAATATGTATAGTTTGGCTGAGCAGACCCAGTAGGGAGCCACAGTGGGTGGCAGAGGTGGACATAGCTGTAATCTAAAAATATTCATAAGCTATAAACATCAGAGGAGGAATTATTTAGCATGAGAATCAGAAAGTTGTATTGCTAGACATTCTAGAGAAAGAAACAAAGAATTAGTCTCTGGGATCATGAATTGGCCAATTGATAACATTATAAATAAACCAAGAGTTACAGAAGCATTCTTGAATATTTTTTTACTCAAGAAGATAGGGGAAAAAATCTAAAGGAAGAAAACTGGTAAAGGGGCAAACTTTAGGGAGACACCCAAGGATGGAGATGAGAGCCCCTGGGGTAATTCACATCTCTTGCATCTATGCCAGAGAGCCATATTTTTAGCCAGCTTGAGGGAGCTTGAGGGAGGAAGACAGAGCAGATAACATCCTCTTGTAACATTTCTTAGAGTTCAGAGCAAGTGAAGTTTAGGTGAACCACAAAGAACTGGGCAATGAGTCTTCTTTCTATTCCACTATGGGAAGATTTCAGAATCTATAAATATGTGGCCTGATTCACTTGGAAACATTTTAAACTGAAGCTTTTTCGGTGAAAGTTATTAATATAAGAAGAGTTCAGTCATTTACTTTTTCCTAGCATATTTTTCAAACAAGAAACATGAGGGGTTTTTTCCAAGGGAAAATCACATGTTCTCAGTGTTCATAAATTCTAATCCTCATCCCTTTATGGGAGTGAAACAGGAAACTATTTAATTCAGAACAAAATAAAACTAAACTGGCCTTAATTTTTCTAATTATCAGGTTTCAAACAGTGACTTTCCAAGAAAAAGTAAAACCAACCAGGACAGAGCAAGTGGGCTTAATATCCAGGCATGAGCCCCACTCACTCAAAGCCAGAGGCAATAACTTGCATTATGTTAACTTTTACATATCTACTTGTCCACGCTACTTTCCAGGAAGAAATTTACTTTCCTAAATGCCAGCTACTACCCCTTCCTAGCACTACCAGCCTTTTCCTACTTACCTCATGACCTAAAGCTGATAGTGATAACCTCTTTTTAAAATCAACTGTACCGAGATATAATTTACATACAGTAAACTGAATCTGATTAAAGTGAATAGTTTGACGAGTTTTCACACATATGTGTACTTGTGTAGCCACCACCAAAATAAAGATGTAAAAGAGCCTTCACATTTCCTTAGGGAGAACTATTTCTGCTGTTTCTGATGACCTACATTTGCCTAATGTGGGAGGAAAGGACATTTGCAACCCAAAGCAGCAAAGTTGGAAAGTGGTGAGGAGCGATTGCTATCAGAAATGCAGCTCATTGCCTCTGAACATGAGACCTCGGAGGTGGAAAAAAGGTAAAGCAAGGTTGGCAGAGTGGGAGGGTGGTCAGGAACAGGAAGTGGATGGGACCATCATTTGCAGTGTGCAATGTGTAGTGGAGATTTCACTGAAAAGGTAAGACCTTAAAGGATGAGGGATGAGGGGAGAGTTTAAGGCAAAAGGAACAGTGAAAACAAAGGCCCTGAAGCAAGAATGTGCTTGATACGTTCAGGAAACAGCCAGATGGTCTGTATAGCTGGGGGGCAGTTGTGTGTGTGTGAGAGAGAGGTGGTAAATGGAAAGAGCACAGGTCAGAGAGGTTACGGAAGTCTCACTGTGCTGGGTGGAGGCATCCATTGTAGGACGTGGTTCTGACCGTTACTCTGCCAGGAGTCATGTGGAGGCATACAAGAAGGAGAGCCGAGGGCCAGCAAAGGTCGATGGCAAAGAAGAAACTGGCAGGTACATATTAATCTTTGTCCGAGATTCAAACTAATGGAATAACAAAAGTCGACAAGGAGAATGCACGATTAAAAACGCAAGGCAGCTGAAAGTAAAAGTTCCAGGAAAGAAGTCATGAGGCCCAGAAGATGTGAAAATGTGTTGCTGATGTTTGTGACCAGAGTTAAAGAGAAAAACACTCCCTTGAGCTGCTGAAAAGTTCTCTCTCAAATAAGAAGCATTTTACCACCTCTCCTAAATAAAAAGAGTATAAATAAAAGAAGCACTGCCTACCAACATCTGAAAGGTTGCCAACTATTTTGGAAGAATCTCAAGAGATGTTCAGCAAGGGGTTGCATTCTAATCTCAAGTTGTACCATGTCACTTCACACAGTTTCAGCCACTTAGATCTCCTAGGCCTCTGAGTCGTGGCTCCAAAGGAACACTGAAAATCCAATCTCTGAAAAATTGTCATCTGATGAGTCAATCAAAAGGCATACATTTGTCAATGCCAGGCTGTCAGATTTCTTTTCAAAAAAAAAAACAAAATTGCTTTATTAGTTGAGTATACAGAAACACTTCAGGATTTATGTTCTTTCCCCGACACATGCTTGGGTAACTTCCATTCATAGCAGCAGGAGCTATGACAGCCCACACAAGGGAAAAATAGAAGCTTCACAGGGCAAAGTCACAGTAAGCAGCAGAGACATCCAGTGGGAGGAGGTATCTTGTTGACACTAAAAGATTTTGTTTGCCTGTGCCTTAGTTTCCCTATCTGCTAATGTGTGTGAATTTTGTGTTCTATCCACAACACGTAGGATAAGAATAACTAGTTTATTCTTGCACTGATGGCTGCCACAGCATTTATAACACATATGTGCCCAGCATTATCTAAGCTCTCACTACTGTAGTCCACAGATCAACAATATCAAATCAACAGGCAGCCTGTTAGAAATTCAGAATGTTGGGGGCTCACCTGTATTTTAAGAAGTGTCATACTTTGGGGGATCTCTGTCAAACCTGTTGAATCAGAATCTGTGTTTTAATAAGAACTTATCTTCTACATTAAAGTCTGAGAAAAGAAACACATCACTGAATTTAACTAACATGCCATTGCATCTTTGCAACAACTCTGGTAGATAATCTCATTCTCATTTTATTAAATTGTGAGGCTGAACCTTGACATGACTTGCCACGAGTCAGGGAAAGGGTCACACCAGGATTCAGACTCTGATTCCAAATTACATAGGCTATCTCCAGTAATACTTTACAATCTCATGATAAACATAACCAAGACAGCAAGGCTGGGGGAGGAAAAGGGAAATCTTTGTACTTTACTGCCTCATGATGTTCAAAACAAAGGAAAGAGGTTACCATTAGCATGGAGGAAGGTCCACTTGCAAATATAAAAAGAGAGTAGGATCTCAATAAAGGCCAGATCTAGTAGAAATTGTAATTAAAGAGGAAAGGTAAGACTTCTAAGACCCTTTCCTAAATGTGCCTTGTACAGTAAAATGCCTGTACACGCACACACACACACACACACACACACACACACACGTGCACACTCCTTAAGACCAAATCCTGCTTGGGATGAATATGTATAATTAGATGTTCCCTGGGAGTGAGAAGTAGTAATTAATTCAGTGTTAAACATCACAATCTATTACTTGAACTCCATGGCAACCATGGTTGCCAATAGAGAGAAAACAAAAATTTGGAGCCTATTTTTAAATAATTACATTGAAATTTTTGAAAATGTGT
Organism: Dasyprocta punctata; assembly: GCA_004363535.1. NCBI lineage: Eukaryota > Metazoa > Chordata > Mammalia > Rodentia > Dasyproctidae > Dasyprocta > Dasyprocta punctata. The sequence goes on along the minus strand of RJWM01014879.1, from coordinate 42,105 downwards.
AAAAGCTTAGACTTTCCATTTTTAAGATATAACAATAGGCATGGACTTGGAGTAGGGAAGGTTGCTAAGGAATAAAGGCAAAAGGAAATCAATCTCACCTGAACCAACCACAGCAGTGATTCTTACTCTGCCCAAAGTAGAGCCCAGTTGCTCACTCTGGGAAAGAACACTGTTCTTTGAGGTTGGAGAAGATGTACCAATAATTTCTCGAGAGACTTGGTCTTTGCAGTCAAGCTGAACTAGATTTGCATATCAGCTTTACTTAATGTGATTATGTAGAAAATTTTTTTGCCTCTCTAAGCATCTATTTCCTCATTCAACACAATGAGGAAAATCAGGAATCCTATAATACTCTTAAAAGGATCAAAAATGCCCAATACAGGATGCAATTGGCTGTGATCCCCTGGAAGTAGATTCTGAGCTCAGTATGGTGGGTATTTACTGGAGAATATTCTCAGAGTCAGTAAAAGGGAAAGGAAGGGAGTCAAAATCAAGTCATGATGAAGGTCCCACAACAACCTTGGCTGACCTCACAGAAGGCTCTGGAGCTAATATGGCCTAATAGAGCAGTTTGACAGTAGGTTGATATGGCCAGCCATCTCTCCTGCCTTGTTAGTTAGTCAAGAGATGAGGGCTGCCCATGGGAGGAGATGACCATGCGTGAGAGGCCTCCTGAAACCTAAGTTGTCCCTGAATGGGCTGCCAGCTGTCAGCTTTCTCAGCAGTTGGCTACAGTCCTTTGGGAGGGGGGGCTTCATGCTGCATCTCTATATCTATCACACACTATGCAACTAGTGCTTGCTTTATTGCTTTTGAATGTGTAATTCATATAAACATCTCATTAGTAGAGATTCTGGTGTCCAGAAATAAAACAAAACAAAACAAAACAAAACAAAACAAAACATAACATTATGATGAACATCATAACAAGTTCAGTTCTTAAAAGAAACTTTCAGGAATTTTTAGATTTGAGGGTCTGAAATCCACACTTATTTAAACTCCTCAGAAACTCCATGAGATAGTGTTCATTTCCATTCAACAGTTGAAGAAAATATAAATGCAGAAAATAACTAGACAGCCAGTTTTGGTGAGCAGTTGAAGGGTGAAAGGTCATCACATTAGACAGGTTTTTAATGGTACTTCTTGTCACACCATTTCTGTGTTTGCCCAACATTAACTCAGTCCATCACCAGTTGAACAACAGTCTTAGGGAAACTGTGTTCTCTTTTTTTTTGCGGGGGAGGTGACTCATATCTTGCCAACTCACTTAACCTTTATGCCACAAATGTTCTCACATTCTAAAGTGTAATCAACGCATGTATCATCCTCCCCCACCCCAGGGAACTACTAAAGAAGGAGATCATTGGATTGTAGGCTCTCCAGAGTCCCTTTTTTCTTTTCTCTTGAGAATTCTTCACTAATAAATCAACATATTAATTAGTGGACTGAAATGTACAAGGCAAGTTTATAATAAGGGTCTAAGTCTCCTTACTGTAAGCCGTTGGTACAAATGTTGTCCATTCTGCTGATGAGGCCAGAATGATGAATAACTCCCAAATATTCCTCCTGCACTTCATTATTCACTCAAGATAGATGTACAGAGAAAGAGTCCATTTGACTTCCCACGGAGAGGACAAAGGAACATGATGCCTTTGGTTTACACTGTAGAGAGGGCAGATGGAAATCTTCTCGTGCCTAGACTATGAAAAACTGGATAAGAATTCATTTCATAAAAGAAATGAGGGCTTATTAGGAGAAAAATGTAACTGCGCACCACAATGTAAATTTCCATACTTATAACTATAGCTTACTCATTTATTTTTATGTCCACAAATCAAATCCACTTACATTTGTATATCCTATTTCTCAACCCACTAGGTCTTCTCAGAGGTCCTTATGCTTCCCATTTATACTCGATAAGTCCCTTTGGAAAATTGGAAAATAGTTAATGGAGTTCATGAAAGGATCAACTATGTGAAATAAAACTATTACTTTCAAATTCTAAAGTAAATTACTTAGAGTTTTAAACCTCTAGTCAAACTACATGGCTTACCCATGTAGAAGTCATTCCTGAGTCCCTTGTAGGGTTTGGTGCTTTGAAAACTATTCCAAAGAAGGACTTTTACATGTTCCTTAGGCTGATTACTGGGTACACCAAAAACCTGTACCTGTAACCCAGGCTTAATGTAAACAGATCATTTTCTAAAGTGATGAACGGACAAGGTTTAGGAAATAACATTTTCCTACCTTTCCTCCTTAAATATCCATCATGCTTTATATCCCAAGTAATTAAGAATTCATTAATTTAACAAGAAGACAATTTGATCACAAGTTTGCTGTTACATTATCAAAATTGATGTCCTTGTCTGTCTTGGGGGAGCTAGCTGGCTTTTGTGCCTCTTCAGGGACCCAAATGCCTGTACAGACACAATTTTACAGAGTCAGCAGGTATCAGGGCTGTGCAGATATAACACATATCCAGGTCATCACCACTCCTGCAGCCTAAGAAAAATTCATGCACCTAAGTACATCGATTGGAAAGTATCCCTGTATCACATACTTTAACTTGTTGTTTTTGTCCTGTGCTGGATTTCCAAAATAATTTTCCTACTTCAAAACACCATATTTTCTCATATAGGAAAAACAGGAAATAAATTAATATTTACCAGAAGTCTACTATGTTCCTTACATTGTGATAGATGCCTTGTGTATTATTCAGTCCTCATTACAACATTTGCAGGATGCTGTCTTTCCCTGGGTTGCTAGGTTATTTTCACTGACTATTTAGAAAGGTTAGCAATTTGCCTGCGGTCCCACAGCCTATAAATGGCAGAGGTGTATTTGACACTGACTCAAATGCCCTTGAGTTTTCTGGTATAGCAATGCCAAAAAGCTACAGGCTTGGCAATGTGACAATCCAGAAATCAGCCTTTGAAGATTGTTATGTCAACACAGATACCACTACTACCATGAGTGGTTGGGATTGAAATGTGCTATGTGTCCGAATATGGGTAAAGTCAAGACTTTTAATTTTCACTATGTATTTATCAATTAAAAGCCTGCCTGAAAGAAAATGATAGAGGATGAGCTTTGGAGTACTGAGGTACCTTGTAATGAATACAAAAATAACAAATTGTAGGATCATGTTGCAACCACAATCTTCTTAAACGTTAGGCATAAAGGCCACATTGCCTTCATCACTGTATCACTGCAAAAGTATTTAAAGGTAAGCACATGTTTTAGAGTTTAAATAAGACCATACATTCAAACAATATTGTTTCCAATCTAAAAGTCAGATATTTCTTTTTTTTATTTAAATAAAAAGAAAATGAAAATGCTGGTGTGTACACTGAAGCTTGTAACTAGGTTGTAAGATTTGGGTATAGCAAATACTTCATGACTATTTGCATCTCCTTAACACCTGGTGCAGATATTCTAAGAAATTCTTACTAAATGATTGAACAAGAGCTTGTTTCCTTAATAAGAAGGAAGAAAATAACCTAATACTAAGAATCTTTAATATGGCAAATTTTCAGGGAATAAAGAAACACTGGAATATAACTAGTTGGACAGGCCATTTAAACACCCTGGTCTTTAGTACTTTAGTTATCAAATAAGAAGCTTGAAAAGCTCCATCTAACACTTGTGACCCCAAGATTCTAAACAATCCAAATCCAGAATTATTGAGAATATATTTACTCTCTGATATATTTCACCTTACCTAATACCATAGAAATACAATATAAATGTGGTTTAAAAAGAAATTCAGAACTCAAAGGTTAAAAACAATTACTTTTCATCTTTTGAAAGGCAACTTAACCAGCTTCCCTTGAGTGTATCCTCAAAAGATGTTAGACACAAGAATCTTACTGGATGCCAGTGACCTCCACAATTGCAACATGACCTAGTGCCTTACCTTTGTCCTTCTGTTGGATCCCAGTCAGGGGCCTGGAGGTCTTTTAATGTTTTGGGTCTCAGGTTTACCCATATTCAAATAAATAAATAAATAAATAAATAAATAAATAAATAAAGCATAAGCTTCTCTCAGGGGAAAAATCAAGTAGTGTAATTGAAAACAGATTTAGCATAGGAACCCTTCCCAAGAAAACCTATGTGGAACATATGTTTCCTTTTAGGAATCTGAATTACGGAGGAACCAGCAAATCTGAGATTTGCAGAGTTTGCTTAGGGGCCTGCTGGGGACAGCGGATTTGGAAGTAGAAAGCATGACAGATCTGATCTTCCTGAAAATTCTTCATAAGAGTTAAGAATCTTGAAGTTATGGAGGGACTATTCATGTAGGGCCTAGAGTCCTTCACCCATGAATATGATACTTGAAATAGCACCATCAGCAGAACAGAAATGAGCCAATTGACTTTGCTGAAGCAGAAACCTCTGAGGGAGACAGAGCTTTCAGGGACTAGGTCCTGATGATGAGATTCCTTATTAGATTTTGGTGTCATAGTCCTAACATTTCAAACAAAATCCACAGTGAGAAATGGTGAACATTTGAGTGGATTTTGCAGCAAATCTTTAAAGTGAGCTTAGAAATAGCAGCTAAACTTCTTTTTTTTTTTTTTTGAATCAGGAATTGAACTCAAGACTTCATGCTTGCCAGGAAGGTGTTGTGCCGCTGAGCTATATCCCCAGCCACAGCAGCTAAACATTTGATAGGAACATATTGATTGTTTTGAGGTCTAATCAACATACTAAGAACACAGTAACTTCTGTGAGTAACCAATTCTAAGGCAGAGGTTGTCCCAAAGAAGAATGCGAAAGTAGGGAAATATACAAGAAGACATTTTCGTACCACCATCAGCAGCTTCTAGGTCACATCATGATTTGTCTTGAGTACTTTAAGTTAAATGTCAGCACAAAGTTCAATATAAATTACAAAATGTTCACTTTGCAGGTCAACAGTGGTCACAAAACTTTTCCAGGCTGATGACTACGGATTCAGATAATCTGAAAAAAAGGCCCTGCCTGGGTGTGGTGGTGCATGCCTATAATCCTAGCACTCAGGGGGCTGAGGTTCTTTAGGAGGATTGCTGCTGAGTTCAAGGCCAGCCTTGACTACATAGTGAGTTCGAGCCTGGCCTGCACTACATAGCCAGACCCTGTCTCAAAAAACGAAACAGAACAAAAGAAAGCCCAATCAAGCCCCCAGTGCATCACAAAAGTCATCGTGTTAAAGGACACAAATCATATCACTTGAGGATAGGTCCATAGACCAGAAAAGTGAAAGTTTCAGGAGTATTTCATAACTGGGAAAAGGTTTGAGCCAGAGAAGCAATTTAGAAACAATCTCTCTCTCCTTCCCCTGCCCCTGTCTCAGAGAGAAAGTCTCAGGGGACAAAGACAAATTTGTCTGTGTTCTGACTCTATCCAGTAACTTCCAGAAACTTCTATCACCCTGAGATGCCTTCCTACTTCAAAGCTTTAGTAAATCTGCTTTTCATCAATTATCTTCTACCATACAGGTCAGAATATAAGGAAAGCAGGCATATAGAATGGGGAATAAAAACCAATTTCTTGAGGAAAATTTCTAAGTAGGTTTTAGATTCAATATGTACTTGGGTCTGCACAGTCCCCTGCAGCGTGAACTCCCTTGAAACAGGTCACTTAGAATTGAGGAAGCTTCAGTAAATGAAGAAATTCATGTCATTTACTGTGTAAACTAACATTTTTTCCTAAGCCTCATTAGAAACACTCTATTCAACAGGATCATTCTGTGAGCTCTTCCTAGCTGCCCCTGTGTTGTGAATGTAAACACACACATCACTATATAATTAATCACACCAGAATTTCCGGGTGTCTTTTTTTTAGTCACCAGAACCCAGTGAACTCTGTCTCCATAGTCCGAGCTTTTCTTTTCTGCTGCTAATTCCTGGCCTTTGCTGTTCTGTGACAACTACTGTGCACTATCTGAAGTTATATGTTACATCTTATTTTAAAAGAGAAGAATTGCTCCATACTAGAAATGTAAACATCATGTACTTCAAACATGTACAAAAACAAACAAACCAAATGATACAAAGGGACTAAGAGATGAGTGGACAGGGGAGGGAAAGAAGAGGAAGGGGATGCAAAAAGCAATTAAAATGTGTTATGTACCAGTTTCCCACAAAGAATGTAAACATTATGCACTATGCACATGTACTAATAGAATAAAATTTTAAAAAGAGTGAAGAATTGAAATCATTCTCAGAAATCTCGTTACTGGCTTTTTAAAAAAAGCATCAAAAATTTCAGTTTCTGAGACCTGTATTTAGAAAGAAAAAATACAATGACCACTTTAAAGAAAGCATCATTGTGTCTCTTAAGCTTAGTCTCCAGTTACTTTTGGGTTCAGCCAAGGACACTAGAGTACCTAAAATGTATGCATCTACTATGCAATTAAACTTTGCATGGTTAAAAAATGATCTCTTTATTCCAAGTCCTATTAGCTTCACCACAAATAGAAGCCCGCTTCTCTACACACATGACTGATTTGCACACACTGAGGGATGAAACAAGCTGTGATAAGCAACGTGGATGAAGTAATCCAAAGAAATCAGTATAGAGGTCTCTGTGAGGGCTCATCTAAGGTACCAAGCTTTCACCTTCATATGCATTTCTAGAAGAAAAGCAACAAGAGGCAAATAGGATATAGCAAGTAGCATTGCAGGACATGAAATATTTTATGATTTAAACATGATAACTAAGATGATCCAAAAAAACACCAGCAAAATAGAAAAGAGTGAATGAAATCCACTGGAGAATTCCCATATTTTTACCAAAATGATTATTACGATTTAGAGCCCTTAATTTTAGCCTTGAGCCCTATTTAATGATATCACAAAGAAGATGCTGATTTGGGACCAAAATAAGACAACATATTTTTAAAGTAACATTTGTAGTAGAAATGAATGAGGAAAACAATAAGAAAAAAGAAAGGATTACATGTGGACAGATCCAGACATAGCAAGATGTAAGTATATAGTAGTTCCAGAACAAATCACCTAGGAACTAGGCAGTCATCACTGGTACCTTGTACAGTTTTCCAAGGTTGGTGATATGATGCATTTCTGGTACACTGTTTAAGACATGCACTATGCTGTTCATGAAGATAAATTAGTGATTTCCTAGTTCAGTGAGGAATAAAGAAACACAAACAATGATTTAAACCAGCCTGATATGGTAAGTCATATATACATGGTAGTAGAACCACTTTTAAGTGTAGGGCAAACTAGTACAACATTGTACTGCTTAGATTAAAATTTTATTTAATGTAATTTTCTAATTGCTTGATATGAACATTTTATCCCCCTCACTATTTTTTAAAGGTGTAATTTATCTACAATAAAACACACAGATTTTAAGAGTATAGGTAAATGAGTTTTGGCAAATGGATCTATTAATATAAAAATAATATAAGCAAGATACAGAAGATTTTCATCATCTAAGACAGTTTTTCCCTATACAAATTTACGTCAGCTTAGTTTTTGTTCGTTTTGATTTTGTTTAAGTGGACTCATACAGGTTGTATGTTTTAAGATTTGTGTCCTATGGTAGAAGAAGATCTATGAGATGCATCAGTATTATTTTGATTGTTTGGTTGAAGAGTGGTATTCCATTATATGACTGTATCATAATTTGCTTATCCATTCGCCAACTGAAAGTCACTTGGACAATTTTCAGTTTGGGATATTGTAAGCAAAGCTGCTATGAGCCTTCTATAAGTCCTTGTGTGAATATATTTCTTTCTTTTGGATGAACATGAAGGAAGGGAAATGCTGACTTCATATGGTGCTTTCTTGAACCCTCACTTCAATTTATCGATTTGTAACATGGACCACAACACTGAACATTTTTGCTAAAATGTTTGATTAATGACATGTTTGTTGAAAAATGGTGCAGTTATTGAGAACTCATACAGAATATCTTTGTTTTCATGTACACAAATAATACAATTTTGAAATCATCCATGTGTCTCTCATTCATTGTTAAGATCATTGCTTATCATAATTCACCTGATAGTACACCTTGTGGTGACATCAGAATCTGTTCATCATTTTGATGCCAATGCCTGACACATGGCCAAAGACGAGTATATAATGAGTATGTGCCTCACCAAATCACCCCAACTGACATCTCATTGGTGGGGAGAAATGAGGTAAAACTTTTGGACTTCTTGATTTTGCAAGAGGACCACAGAGCTAATCCACTATTCCTCAAGACAAGGGAAGAATGACTAAAAGGCAGTGCAGAGATGAATAGGGCTGGCTGTTCCCTGGGCTTCAAAAGTGGGAAACACTGCTTTCAGCAGGCCACGTACTTTCTGCCCAGAGCTGAGGGAGAGCCGCAGGAAGATAAATGATGCTTTGGAGTGGGGTGGGGCCAAAAAACTGAGCTGGAGAGGACTGGATTTTGCTTTATAGCTTGGACTTACTTGAGATCCATTATCCCTTTCTCCTTTCCCATTTCTTCCTTTTGGATTGGAAATGTCTACCCTATGTCTGTCCCAGTCCTGTGTTATAGAAATATCTACTTTATTTGATTTAACAAATTCATGACTGGAGAGAAATTGATCTCAATATGAAAGTGAACATCATTTGAGACACATCCATTTCTGATTTAAGCAATAATTAGATGAAACTTTAAATGTTAGCCTTTACAGTCAATATTGGAAAGAGTTAAGACTGAGACAACTCTTGGGAAGGATATGAATGGTGGAGCACAATGACAAGATGCTATGAACTCAATGCTTACGCTCTCTCAAAATTTATATGTTGAAATCTTAATGCCCAAGGTAATGGCATTAGGAAATTAGGAAGTGGTGATTGTGGTGGCTGATTCACGAAGGCAGAGCCCCTGTAGGATTAATGCTTTCAGAAAAAATATCTCAGCGAGATCCTGTGCACCTTCTACCATGTGAGAACCCAGTCAGAAGTTTCCATCCATGAACGAGGAAGTGTGTCTTCCCCAGGTATTGAGTCTGCTAGTGCTTTGACCTTGGACTTCCCATTCCCCAGAACTGTGAGAAATGAATTCCCATTGTGAATAAGCCACCCAATTTATGGTATTTTTTTATAGCTTGAATGGATTAAGACAGCAAGTTTCACTTGCTTTGCATGGAGAGTGACGATACTTGACAGATTCTGAGTGAGATTTCTCTGGGAATGGACAAATTCAGTTTCCACAGCTAAGCATCCCACCAATACCAAAAAAGGGCTGGCCCAAGGAAGTAAGATATAAAATTTGGTTAGGCTGACTTTCTCAAGAACAATTCACCAAAACTGGGAAAAATTTGGGTAAGTCTGCAAAGGTCACTGCCACTGACTCATCAAGAACATCCAACATTTCTAGTCACACCTCCTGTAACCCACATTTCATTATGTTTCCTTTTTCCACTGTGATAATCACATATATTCCAGCTAGAGGAAATTGACATTTGGAGTAAATTTCTTCCATCTGTGTAAAGTAGGGCAAAACTGAGGGATAATGTAAATCTTTATATTCATATAATTATTATGATAATCAATTAAAATTATTTGAATAATTCAACAGGAAAACAAGAAATATCTGCAAACCAAGAAAAATATACAATTACTCTCTCACAAAACACTAATTCTAATTCCAGATTTTGAAAAGATCCGATGACAATAAATATTCATGTTTTCTTCTTTTTTTTTAAGATAAAGGCTACAGAAAAAATGCAGACTACAGTAAAAGCCTGTGGTTTAAATTTCCTTTTTATAATTTCTAATAACCTTTATCTTCTGCATTTTCTCCCATTATTAATATTATGGGGCAGCCAGACTTAATTATCTCCTTTTAAATTATGCTTATTTCTTTTGTTTTGTTTACTTACTTGTTTTCTTCTTTAGATGTGGACTGATGAGGGAAGAGTAGGAGAATGAAGACAAGGAGATACTTTCTATGCTATATTTTGTGACAGAAGTTAGATTTTATTTTCATATTTAGAATCTGAGAGAGGGCTTATTCATTCAGTAATTATACTAGTTAAAAAAAGATCAATAAATAAGCAGGAGTACTGTGACAATTAGCTAGTTACGTGGAAGGGAAAAAATCAAGTGGTATCATCTCTGACCAGGGAATAAAAATAAATTCAGAATGGACTATGCTTAAATATAAAATAAATGAATGAAATGGAAGAAGGTATAACTGCTTATCCGATCTTGGTGCATAAAAAGGCGAAATTATAGCAGAAGCAAGAACTATATATATATAAAATAAAAATGAAAAGATAAAAAGCTGGTGAAATTATTTGTTAATAAGATACATAAACAAGCAATACATAAAAAGCAAATATATCAAATATTCATATTAAGTAATATGAATATTTATATCACATTTGAAATTTGCCAAAAAATATTAATGAGTAATTAAAAGAAGAAATAGCAATTAATAAAAAACATGCATTCTATCTTGCTAGTAATAAAAGGCATAACGATAGCTTCAGATTTTGATACTGATGGTACAACCACATTTCACTTCACTTCTGTTAGTTTCAACTAAAACTCAGGATCCATAGAAATCAACAGAAGATTTTGAAAGATGGAATCAAGAAGTTGGTTGGATCAGTGAAAAAGGAAGATGGTTATAAATTTCATATATATTCTTTTCTCAAATACATCTTGCTGGAGCAGCCTTCAACTCATACCTACTAAAAGGTATAGGTCTTAAAAAAAGAACCACGAAAAGTCTGCTCCCTCCATCCAGAGGAATGAGACAAAGAGGCTCTTCAGGGAGGATTTTTCTTAAGTTATTTGCCTTATTCATACCTCAAAAGAAGCAGCTTCTCACTCCCCACCAGCACTGCGATGGCACACACATAGGTAGGTCCCTTTTCCTCTGGTTCCCCAGGGAGTGCACTCTTCAAAGGGTTTGTGCAGTGAACCCTACCAACTCATCCCTTAGGCACCTGTGAGGGCAAATGCCAGCAAAATGGTTGTGACTGCCTCCTCTGGCATGGCTGTTGCAAATACAGTGAATCAGAGGTCTGTAGGACTAGCTGTCCCTTCATTATTCCAGTGTAAGCACAAGTAGCATCTCCCTGCCTCTGTTCACCTCCCCAACAAAGGAGTGGGGAGAGGGTCACAGAGAAGGGGAAGCTAGAGGAAGGGATCCCTTCCATCTATCTATGTAGTCCTGGGCTCACTCCAAAGTGGCCTATACGTGAAACTGACCACAATCAACAAAGCACAAGCTTTCAGAACTGGATTATAGCATAAAACATCACCCAGCTGTTAAGGCAGGTTGGTGTCTGTTTAGTAAATAAGCAGGTCAGACCAAAATAGCACTTTAGAGGCTTTGAAAATAAAACTGACATTTGAACCACAATATTTGCAGTCATAGATACAAAGGTTATCAAAAAATTATCAACAAAACTTATCAACAAAATTAGTAAAGGTAAAACAGGTATAATATATGATGATCAAATGGGGTTTAAGACAGAAGCAAAATTGTCTCAATAGTTGAAACACAGTTTGCCATACTTATAGCCTAAAGATAAAACTGTACAGGATCATATCAATTGCAACAGAAAGCCATTGACAAAATCTAATATCCATCTGTGCCAGAACTCTCAGCAGGGCAAAGTAGAAAGAAACTCCTCAATATGATGGGGAGCATCTATAAAATCACTTATAGATGACATCACATGTAATGGTGACAGACTGAATGTTTTCTTCCTAAGGTCAGATATAAGGCCAGAATGTACTTTCATGACTCCTATACAACACAGCAGTGGATTCTCTAAGTAGTGCAACATGGAATGCAAGAGAAATAAAGCTTGGAAAGGAAAGAAATACAAAGGCTAGGCAAATATTTTTGTCTTTGCAAAAGAAAATCTAAGATTTCTTAAACATTAAATGAAAAGCATGACCCATCAGAACTGGTAAGTTAGACTTTATCAAAATGAAAACTTTTTGGACTGTGAAAGGTAGTGCTAACAGAATAAAAGACAAGCTACAAATTGGGAGAAAATATATGCAAATCACAAGGCCAATAAAGGACTTGTACCCAGATATATCGAAGAACTCTAATTTCTGTGGTAAGAAACTAAGCAACCCGATTTAATATAGGTAAAATGCTTGAGCATACACTTCACCAAAGACATACTAACATGAAAGAAGCACATGAAAAAATACAAATGAAAAGCCACAGTGAGAAACCACTGCACACCTACTAGAATGGCCAAAATACTGGGAAAACCAACCACTGATAGACAACAGTTACTGACTGTCTCATACATTTCTTGTGAAAATGTAAAATACGGTACTATTCTTCTGGGAAACAGTGTGGTAGTTTTTATAAACTGACATGTCATGTGACTGATTAACTCGACTTCTAGATAAAACACTTACATTTACATAAAAATGTGTGTAAAAGTGTGCATAGCTCTAAACTGGAAACAACTCAAATGTTTTGCACCTGGTAGTAAAATGTTGGATAGCGATACCATGAAACAAATTACTGATGCCCAATAACTTAGCTCACAACAATGGCTCACGACAGCATTATTATGAGAAGAAAAATGAGCAATTTCATTTCTCTTCATACAAAATTGTCTAATAACAAAAATACAGCAAATGAGAACAAATTGGTGGTTGCAGAGTTAGGAATGGGGAAGCAGCTAGACTAGAATGGCACAAGGAAGTTTTTGTCTGAGGTGGTGGAACAGCTCTCTATCCTGATTGCAATGTGGGCTGTACAAATCTATACAGGTGAAAACTTCATAGAACTATGCACATGCAAAAATAAATGGAAGGAAAGGGAGGAAGACAGGCAGGAAAGAGAGTGAAAATCCTGGTGAAGCTCAAATAATAGCTGTCATTTAGGCTTACACCAAAGTCAAATTTAATTCTTGACAATTGCACTATATTATGGACATGATATTATCACTGGAAAACACAAGAAAAAGAGTACATAGGAACTCTTGGTACTATATTTTTAAAAGTGTTATTGAAGTAACATATGCATACTATAAAATTTTACTGCCTTTAAGTATACATTTGAGTATTTTTTAATAAGTTTACAGAAGTGCAAAATTATCACAGCTACTTTTTGAACATTTATATCACTGCCAAAAGACACATACATCCACAGTCACCCAATAGCTCCAGGCTATTTTTTGTTTCTATAGATAGGCCAATTCTGGTCTCCGTACCACTTTTGCAACTTCTATAATTGTACAAAACTGTTTCAAAATAAATATGCTACAAAAAATTTTAGAATCTCAGGACCTTAAATTTTATTTACTAAAAAATTGATGAAATGACAAGATACTCATATGGGTACTCCGTGGGCATATCAATATGTTAAAGACCTCATATATAATGTATGTTTGAAAAAAATACAAATGATAAGATTAAGGTGTATTTCTGTTAGTGCTTAGAAACGTTAGATTTTTAAAAACACATGTGATAATTCAGCATAGAACAGAAAAAGTTCAGCTCTTCCTGATGACAAGCTCATCTCATAGGGACCCGTAAGAAGTAAACAGGTAAGCAAAGCGTTTAGCAATCTTATTTCTGTAGGGAATACAATATGATATTTCAAAACAATCCCCCCTTTTTAATCTTTTGCACTGTTAAGGAAAATAATATTAAAATTTTAGGCTAAAATAATCATAATCATAATCATAATATTGGTTAACACTGAAGACTTTCTTAAAGACTTTCATCACAAGAAAATTTTGAGACAGAGAAAACATTATATAAATCTCATAGAACAATAAAATCAAATAAACAGGTAATGGCACATTATTATGAAAGTACATCAATAGACTCTACAAATACTAGGTTATAGTATGCTCGTATATGCATATGTATATATATTTATGTGCATGCGCATGCATGTATGCATAAATTCAGTAAATACATATAATTCACAATGACTTAAAATAGGAAAATTTTGATCAGAAGTTTTATTAAGATCAAATAAAATATATTCATATTTTTCAGATAATGAAATATTTCTTTTAAAATAAAGCAAATTGAATATAATGTCTTAATCAAAAGAGTTAAATAATAATGGCAGTATACATTGTTACATATTTTTTAAGAAAACCATCTTGTAGTATTTGTCAAAAGTCTTAAAATATTTCATGACTTGGTTTCAGAAGTCACCTTTCTGGAGAAATGTGAAGTGTACATGAAGATTATGTGAAAACACAACCTTCATATCTTTGCATTTTAATACAAAGGAAAGGAGTTATTGAGAGAAAATATTTGCATTATAATGGTAAAAATTTTTTTGAATAATTTTGAATCACATTATAGAGGAATGGTCAAAACATTTCAAGACTATACACACAGTGGGCTTTTAAAGGTAATCTTCAAAGATCATATTGATGAATATAATACTGTGTGTAGATGCTTACCATGCAAAATCAATTTAAAAACCAATGTAAAAAATTGTACATCTGTACACACTATATATTTATATTTTATGGTAATTAATATATTTATATTTATATAAATGGTACATATTTACACATATCTTTTATTTTTATATATTAATATATTATATGTCTATTATGTTTAATATATATTTTGAGTACAATACTGATATTGATCAATTATTCTGAGTGATAGGAATGTCAAATGTATTTACTTTGTGCTTTATATTTTTGTTACAGATAAGAGAATGTTGATGTGATATATGTGAGCATGTAATAATATAATCACAGAAAGATTATCTGCTTGAGAGTGAGGACACCCAGCATCAGCTCACTAAGTGGCCACAACCACAGAATCCCAAACAGATTAAGATATCCTCCTTCTATGGCCAGGGATGTGGCTCAATGGCACAGCGACTGTCTGGCAAGTGCTAGGCCCTTAGTTTGATTCCTGGTATCAAAATACACATACATAAATAAAATCTAAAAAATTCTCCTTCTCAGTTCTGTCACCTGATAATGGAGGGGTTATAGTATGCTATTTCGTGCTTTTATAGCTCTATTATTTTATAGTCCAATTACCCACCACATGTGAGGCACCATACAATGCACTGCAAGATGGACAAGGCAGATTTAGCCTCAAAGATCTTTATATTTAGTCAGGAGCAAACAGTCACGAACACATACAAATCCATGTGGCATGCAGGAGATGTGGGTGAAGGCCTTGAGAGGTTAGGGTAGTAAAGGGAGAAGCTGTATCTGGCAGGGGGAGCAGAAACATTTTCATGAAGAAGTTAGCATCATCAGCCTTATCTCTTCTACTCCCAGTTTAGCTGATTTTCTCCTCCATAATTTTCTCAATTGGTTTTCAATTTTATTCCATTAGTCGTTTGGATCATTATTAGTTTTTATTTCAGTTTCTGCTGCAATGAGCCCTGTCAGCAGCCAAAGAGTGATACAGAACTAGTGAATTGGAATCCAAAAGCACAAATCACAGCTCAGTTAACAAGTATGTTGGCTAAATGCCGGTCTCGAGTAGGAAACAGCCAAAATATTTATCAACAGGATTTGAATTCTACAGTTTGATTTAAATTTCTGCTCAGTGTGTGTGTGGGATATCTAGCTAGTTAACCCTACATTTCTAATCAAAAGATGATCAAAGCAGCGGGACAAATATTTGTGTTAGTGCTGCAGTTACTCCCATCATACAATATGGTTCATAAACACCATAAATCCTTGGCAGCCATTAAAGAAGTCCTTCATGGGCTTTATTAACTAGCTTTTTATGTCATTACTGTCAAGCATGGCTGCATCCCCAGTTGGGCTTGTAGAACAAAATTTCTGGCTTGTTAACAGTATAACCTTGGTAGGAAATGCACTCGGAATCGTTTTTCAGTAGTGACACAAATTGGCATTCACACCATCTCAGAGGAGCCTTAAATGTCCTATGTATCTGGATATGGGGGTCACCTGTCATGTCAACGCCTTGGGGAAATTTCTCCAGAAATGCAGTAGCTTCCTTTAACCTTCATCGCCTCCTTTGCTGCCTCCCTCCTGTCTGCACCTATGCATTGCTTCACTTAGTACAGTAGATATAGACATTCCCAACAGAATGGGTAAGCGGCAATCCAGGAGTTACGTGACAGGTGGACTCTCTTTCCTTTGATGCTGTGTAGTTATCCAAGTTCCCTTCTGACCTAGCCACCCTACTGGAAAAAGAACAGGAAGAGGAGACTCCTTGAAAGGGAGGATCACTGGATAAAAAGTTTGAATTTTGAATCGATTGCAATTAAATCCTTGACTATTTACACCAAAATCATTATGTTATCCTAGACAACCATAATAAACAAAGTTACTTCCAAGTAACAGGCAAATTAGTGTCACCATCACCATCATACAAAGACAGGGGCTGAGATGCAAATTACATTCTACTGTGGAAAAACAAACTCACACCATTTCACATCTGAACTGTCACCCAAAAAATGTAAGCTACTTACATATATTTAAAAGAAAATATATTTGACCCAGCTATTCCCCTTCAGAGTATCTTCCCAGAAGAATTAAAAACATCCTACCACAGCGATATATGTGCACCTATGTTCATAGCTGCCCAGTTCATAATAGCTAGATCTTGGAAACAACCTAAATGCCCCTCGACTGAGGAATGAACAAAAAAGATGTGGCATTTCTATATAATGGAGTACTACTCAGCTATAAAGAACAATAAACTAGACATTTTCACTCTTAAATGGATGAGTATTGAAAATATACTTCTCAGTGAACTAAATAAGTCACACATACGTAATCATCGCATTGTTGCACTTGTGTGACGAACTGAAGGAAAATCTATGTATATAAAAAATCAGTTAAGACAGTTAAAGAAAAAGAATTTTGAATGAAAAGCAGTTTTCACAGGGTCATCTTCAAATTTCATTTTTAATGTGAAAGGTTTATTTGAAAATAATAGAGCAATCATAACAAAAAGATAGTCATATAGCTGGTTTCTCCTGATTCACTGAGGCAAAAGTTTTGTGCTAATAATTTTCTGGACAATGTTTCATGTCTATGTCTTTTATCCTAAACAATTGCTGTGAATATAACAATATGCAGTGTGCTGATTATTGTTACTCTCCTATTGGCTGCTTGTGAAATTGTTTTGCTTTGGTCTCTTACTTTTCTTTTGTTTAAAATAAAAAATAAATAAAAGTAAACATGTAACACCTGGTTCTAGCAGACACATACCTGAATAGACTCACAATGTGAAGAACTAGAGAAAGACACATCTACCCATTGGTTAAATAAGGTTTAAAAACAGAACAAACTCAAAGGCCTGAACTCTATACTGGCATTCAATTGGTTCATTCCTACTCACACCTTCCACCAATGTGCAAAGGTAACTTGAACTACCTTTGACTAACTCTGCATCTCAACTTGCTTACCGGCAAAAATAGGTGAAACTCAAAAATATTCATCAAAAAACACAGGAAGAAAATGCTAATTCACAATAATTAGATTCAGAGAAAACAAATCTTATCTTTACCCACCATTATCTCCCTACACCCTGCTGGATATGACTCTGAGATTACCGGAAGGCAGCGGGTAGGGGGTGGGCAGCTGTTGGCAGAAGTCCAGAGAATCTTCAAATTGTTTATTCAAAGAACTAAGTGGGATAGGACTTGCTATTTGAATTATGCATGCTTCTGTTTTATCAAATTCTTTCCACCCTCATAAATAAGAGTAGTCATCTTTTATTTACACACCACAGGGTATATTGTTTAAGAAAAGAGGGCAAAATGATATGGTGCACAAGAAGAAAAAAAGAGTGTGTATTGCAAATATGAGTATATTAATTAAACACACTTCAGGTACATTTTTCAAAAGATGAAATGTGTGTTTACAATGTCTATGGTGAAAAGAACTTATTTTCACCTTTGCTACTTAGCAGGCTATTTGGACAAGCATGTCATTGTTTCTACCTTGCACAAGGTTCCAGCTTTTTACCTGTTAGGTCCTCAGCTTTCTATCTCTCAGGTCCTCAGCTTCCTCATGTGCAAAATAGAGGCGATGAGCTCTCTCTTACAGGGATGTGGTGAGGACAGAAGGAAACAGCATTCATGGGGATCTTGAAGGGTGACTCTGGCACACTGTAGAGCCTTTCCTTTTCATACCTGAGTTAAATGGTGAAACTGTATCTGTTTTCTCCAGTTCTGTGTTGTAAGCAGACCAAGGGGACTTCTTTCATGAAGTTTTTACAAACCATATGGATATGTTTTGCCTGACTTGTTCTGAACATGGCCTTAAAATAAAATAACAAACATCCCTTGATGAAGGCAGCCAGGTGATGGGGAAAGCGAGCAGCAGGAAAGCATACACAAATGTAGAGGAAACACTAGTTAAAACAAGGCTTTTTTTCCTTTCCTTTCCTTATCTTTGGTTATGAGTTCTGTACACATTCCACATCCATTTCCCCCTAGCCCCAGTCTACATTCCGGTCACAGTATGTAATATGTCTAATCACTCTCTGTGGCCTCTGTCACAGTTTACTTGAATCTTTCAGACAAACAAAAGCAAATCTTTATGCAATGTAGCAAATATGAGGCATTTCCTTCTATCTTGTCTTTGAGGCCCAATATTGTTCTCACTGTTTTGCTTTATTCAATATTTTGTTTTGATTGGTTTTATTCTGTTTTGTTTTTGGTTTGATTTTGCTATACCTGATGGAATGGACAACTATTGTGAAGATAACAAGATATACTATAGTAGCTATTGTTTTCCTAGTATCCTGCTTTGAAGTTCTGTACCAATTCTACCACTTTGTTTTGATTGACTTTGTTCTGTTTTGTTTTGTTGGATTTTACTATCTTTAAAATAAAAATTTTTAAAAAAGCAAATCTTTTCTCTATGAGCCCAACAACCTCTGCATATTCCTTGCCATTTTCTCATTGCTTATTTCAAGTCCATTATATGTACCAGACTATGAGTTCCCTGAAGATAACTTTATATTGCTACATTTGTTAACAAATTATTTCTGTTTATACCAAACAGTTTTAATAATAGATATCATAAAATATAATGCTATCAGTTTAGGTATTGTCATTATATCTTCTTTATAGATAGTTAATAGAGGCTCAGGAAGAATAAATGTATTGAAGGTCACATAGAGCTATGAAGGAACAGCATGATAATTTGAAACCAAAATATCAGATCTGGAGTAAGCTCTTAGGGACTGTGCTATGATATTCGTATCTTGTGGCTATTTTCATACCAGAGTCCCTCATAATACTGGACATAGAGCAGATCCTCAAATCACGTTTGTTGCCTGATTTCAACCTTTAGAGAATGAACAAAATAGAACATGAAAACATATAATCACCTTTCCTGCTACTTTTGTTTCTAAATTGCAAAGCCTCAATGAATGTTGTAGTTCAGACCCCGAATGTTTCCCAAAGACCTGTGTGTTAAAGGCTTAGTCCTCAGCTGGGCATTACTGGTTGGTGAAAGGTGGTGAAGCCTTTAAGAGGTGAAGCCTAATAGAAAGTCTTAGATCACTGGGACCATGGTTTAAAAGGGATCTGTGAGAAACCATTTCTTCTCTCTCATTGCTTCCTAGCTGTCCTGAGGTAAGCAGCTCCTTCCACCATCTTGTGCTATCTTGCCTCAGGTCCAAAACAATGGGGCCAACCAACCTTAGGCTGCAACCTCTAGAGCTACTGAGCCTAAATTCATCTTTCCTTCTTAGAAGCTAGTTATCTCACATACTGTGCTGAAGTAAAGAAAAACTAGATAATAGAATGCATAACCACACTGTACCTACTCCAGTTCAAACTCTCTTTCTTTCAAAGTTCTTTAGAGATGGCTCTCACATGACACTAAAGCATATTGTGGTCCTACACGAATTGAAAAAGCACAATTTCTGTGAGTTATAACTCATTTGCTTCATTATACTATAGTAATAACTTTCCTTACCAATTGTTTCATACTACATTTCAACATAAGGGGAGATAAAAAGCATGATTTGGAAGAACATCTAACAAAACTAGAAAAACAGACTCAGTGTTTCAGTTCCATTTATTCATTTCAATTCCATTCTATTCTCTATGACTTATTGGAAAGTTTTGTACAATTGACTTAGAACACAGACTTCTCACTGTATAGGACTCCAGCACCACTGTAATCTTCACTAACTTATATTGGATGTTAATTATATGTCACATATCATGCTTAATTATTTAAATATATTATCTCATTCAATCTTCATAACAACCACATGGTGTATTTTAAACTCCAATTCACAATAAGACAACTGATGCTTAAAAGAGATAAATATATTACCAAAGATCACAGCAGACCAGGACTCAAATCCAGTTCTCTCTGATATCAGAGTTTTTTTCTTTACAGTCTACTTACACAAAATATAACTATAGCCAAATCTTCTAAAGGAAAAAGTTAACTGTAACACAAGCCCCTTAATTTATCTCAGCATAAGAAACATGTCATGCCTTTGAAAATCTACAAGAGTTAAGAAGCACAGAGATGTGATGTGGTCTGAGGCAATTAAAATGTTCAAGAATTTTTTTTCTGCTACTTTGATGTGTGACCTTTAATACAGTAGGTATGGAACAAATGTTGATTCATGGATGGATTGAAAAAAAATTATGAATGAACAATCAATGAAACAGCAACTTGAGCAAGAATAAATCTGTTGGTCCACTATTTTTCTGACCCCAAAGACTGTGCAGATATTGTTCAGTTACCCTCTGGCATTTAATATGTCAGTGACTTGATACTAGCTTGATTTTGATTGCCTTTAGAACATTAAAAATCCTGGATTTTTGGAGGCTTTGTATTTTGACCAAAAAAATTTAGTCATAGTGAGTTGAAGACTGAATTTTTCTCCATTATTTTTTACTGAACTGGGATAAAACTTCGCAGTTTGTAACCTTAATTCTATTCTCAGTTCCAAAAAGTTAACTGGAATTAAAGTATGTACCTAAGCCTAATAGTGTAGAGGTCAATAGCACAGAGATTAGAGCTAAACTTCTTAAATTCTAACTTTTACAACTTGTGTAATTTTGGGCAAGGCACTTAACCTTTCTGTGTCTATTTCCTGTATGTTAAATGGAAAAAGTAAAGTACTTAGCTTGTGAGTTTATTGTAATAAGTTAATACATATAAATCACTTAGAAGTTATTGGTACTTAGTATACATGCTTGTCTTAGTTACTTCTCACTCATTGCTCAGACAGAATACCTGATGTCCAAAATTAGGGAAGGAAAGGTTTATTTCTTATAGTTCCCTGGAGTTCCAGTCCATACTTAGTTGGCTCCAAGGCAGCACAGCATGGCAGGGCAGCCATTCATGGCGGCCACCAAGCAGCAAGGCACTGCAAACCTGGCAAGAGAGAGTGAAGGAAGACCCACGTTCCTCTCGCTCTTACACTATATGTTGGCTCCACCCCTGAGTGGGTGCAGCATTCACTGCCAATCCCAGCACCAGACAACAAACCAATCACAAACACCAGACTCATCCCCATCCAAATTACATGAGGCTGTGCAGGGACACAGGATCAAACCAATACAATGCTTTAAGAACACCTATTATGATATCCAGGATTCAAGTAACAGTTGTTTAGCTCAGATCCTCTGGTGTCATATTTCTCCTTAGATTTCCAACACTCTTGAAGGAATAAATTAATAGCAAACTACTGTATGCCTCATACTGGATTCTTCATTTCTTCTTTGCTCACTTCAATGAGCTCTCAGAACACTCTGCAAAACCCACTGCATGGCTCTTTCACCCACGAAGATTCTGCTCTTTTTTTATGTTTGTTATTTGCCTGTTAATAGAAAACTATGTCAGAACAGATGTGAAAAGAGACATGGTAAGGCTTGGTCTTGTTTGGAAGGTGGAAAAAGCTAATGAACCAAGTTAGAAGTTACTGAAAATATTTACAGAGAGTTCTTGAAGTCAAGACAATGGGATAGGTGTAGGTAGTGGGTCACAGCCTCTCCTTGACCTCAAATTGACACAGCTGCAGAACAGCTACTCAGCGAGGGAAAAGAGAAGAGCTCTGGAATCAAGAAAGAATTAACAGAAGGGCTAAAAATCATGTAAAAACTGAAAGGCAATGTAGAGAAAAATAAGTAGTCCAAAATGTCAGATCCTGGAGGTGGGAAAACCCAACTTTACAAGCACAGAGTAAGCCTGAGGGAATCGGCAACTTTAGGATAAAGAATCGTCAAACAGCTCAGCGAAGAGAAAAGCCCACGGATACTGCAGCTGTAAATACATGGTGCGTGTTTACTCTGAAAGACTCTTCTTGCACAGCAGGCTACCTCTGGAGATTCACCACAATTCTAGTCATTTTTTGGAGTGGGATAACCAGGAGCCATTGTGGGAGGGTGCTTATTGTTTGAGACTAAGCTACTTTGGGGATCAGAAGTCACAGAACAAACATACCTCTGGGCCCCTGGGAAGCCCTGCTGTGGTGATTAGGAGTTTAAGCAGTGGCAGCTCAGACTTCAGAGGGCACAATGGACAGCAGCCCAGGCCCACTGCGTGTGGTCTTCCAAAGGGGATAGGTCCAAAATTGCTAGAGTGAAGCCCAGCAGTTTGCTCATTTCCCTTCATTGCCTATCTCCAGGTCACACTTCAGTGGGTCTGTTTGCTCTCCCCAACAGCCAACTTGATCAGTGTTTCACCTGTGCCTGGATATTTGCCATGTCCCCAGGTATACAGATTGTGGGGCCCCTGGAGCAAGTGGGGCACCTCTCCAGCCTGCAGGCCACAAAGCTGGTTAGGGACAGTGGTGGCTCAGGGCTTACAGAAGAACGCAAACATTAAAAGCCTCCAGAGTGAATACAGCCTTGAGACACACAATGTACCACTGAATGCCCTTATTGACTACCCTTGACTGAGTTGTTCAGGGCAGGACTCAGCATCCACATAGTGGCAGCCTCTTAAGTGGAAATGGGAACATGAAAACCCCAGCTGTAACTCACTTATTTTTCCCTATATCTGGTGGATTCCAAAGCCACAGGTTGGAAGAAATTTTTAGACTCATTTTCATTTTTCCTTCTTTGTTTTTTGAGTTTCCTTTTTTCCTCTTCTTTTTCTTGTATGTTGTCTATTTCCTGTTACACTTACTAAATTTTATTTACTTGTTAATTTCTTAATTATTTTTAATCTCATTTTTTTCTCTTCCATCTAATACTCCTTCCCTCTCTTTTTAAAAACTTTAACTTCATTCATTTTCCATGTCCTTGTTCATTTTAAAAATTATTATTTTATTATTATTACTTTTAATTTTTATTAAGTTTTGGCCTTTAAGTTTATCCTCTATCATTGTTGCTGCTTTCTTTTATGTTGTTAATTGTTTTTTCTATATATCAATACCTGTTTTGCCTCTCTGTAATCATCATTACCATGGTTTGCTTTCTCCTCTCTGAGTAGTGCTGGGCATCAAACCTTCAAAAGAAAACTGGACACTGTTATCTCTCTCACATAAAAGTGAGAGAGATATCCATCCAAGTGAAGCACAAATCTCAGTATAGAAACACAAGAAGTCTGAAAAAGCAAGGAAACAAGACTTTCTCAAAGGTCCATAATTCTTCAGTAATTAAGTCGGCAAAGAATTAGAAAGACTAATTTTTAAAATGATTAATGAGAATAAGGTATGGTAGCACATGCCTGTAATTCCAGCACTTTGGAGGTTAAAGCAGGATTGCTGGCCACTCCTCCTTCACCCCAGAGACCTTGGGGAGTGGTAGGATCATCAGTCACCACTTCTCCTTCACCCTGGAGGCCTTGGGGATCTGCAGAATCATTGGTTGCCACTCTCCCTCACCCCAGAGACCTCAACAGCCTACAGACCATCAGCAAACCCATCCACCACCTGCAGAACCCTGGTGGGCTGGTGGAAGCCTCAACAACCCCTCACAAACACAGAGGACATCAATGGGCCTGTGACAGTGTGGCGAGTTTACCCTCAAATAGAAAATCTCAGTGGGTAAACAGGAGCATAAGAGAACCCTCCCCTCTAGCTGTAGGACCTTGGTGAGTTCAGCAAGAGTGTGCATGAGTCCTTTTTCCATATAGACAACACTGGGTAGGCTGAGGAGAGCACCAACAAGGCCTGCCCCAACCTGGAGGAACTCAAAAGGGCCTAGGAAACCCCCAGTGACACAGTAGGGACCCAGGTGAGGTGCACACTATAGCCAGGTAGATCTGGCCACTTGGAACAGCCTAAAGCCACTGTAAAAATAGGTGCTAAGCATTGGCTTACATCAATACTCCTAGGCTACTCAGCCTGAAAGAAAATAGGACTCAACCAACAGGTCCTGCAGGAGGAATTCAGGTGACTTCCCCCTCCCCTTCATTGTGGGACCCAGCAATTGGACAAACATTAGCCATACAGTAGGACCCTAAGACACAAATGACAGTCAGTTGTGACTAGTGGGATTGAAAAGACCAAAATATTAACTCAAAAGGGGAAAATGACAAAACAAAAAAGCAGAATGCAATCTCAAACATCCAGTCCATCAAGAATAAGTACAGGAGACATTGAAATAGAGGACATTAGAAGTCATACATCTGAAATCTCTGAAAAGATAGCAAGTGAAATAAAGAAACAAATCCATGAGGCTATAGAGGAAATCAGATTAGAAATAATCTCTCAGGGAAAGAAAAAAATGACAACCTTAATAAAGGAGCGACAGAAGACATACATAAAAAAGAACAGGACTATGGGAAAATGATGGAAACCTTGAATGAACAGTATAGGAAAGAAATGGCTTGAAATAAATTCAAAGAGTTATCCAGGAAATAAAAAAAAATCCATTGAAAGCTAGTGAAACCATTTGAATAAGCTGAGGATAGACTTTCAGACCTTGAAGAAAAGATCACAGCTAGTGATCATGAAAGGAAAGAACTTTTATAAATAACAAGGGAGCATGAAATAACAGTTCAACAGCTTTAAAACAATGCAAAGAGAAGCAATATAAGACTAATGGGGTAATGAAAATGCAGGAGTCAATGCAAATGACATTAAAAAAAACTATTCACATAAGTAATACTGGAAAATTTCCCAAACATGGGAAAAGAATCAGATATGCACATAAGTGAGGCATATAGAATGCCAAACAGTCATAACCAAAATAAATCTCAACCCAGACATATAATAATTAAGATCCCAAAAATTCAGCATAAAAATAGAATACTGAAAGCTGCTCAAGAAAAGACAAAACTGACTCATGAAGGAAAGCCCATTAGAATCACAGCAGAATTTTCAGCACAAACCCTCAAGTCAAGACAAGCTTGGAGTGAAGTATTTCAAGCCCTGAAAGAAAATAACTTTCAATCCAGATTGATGTACCGTGCAAAACTACCCTTCAAAATTGATGGAGAAATAAGGTACTTTCATGACAAAGAACAACTGAAGAAATTCATGTCCACCAAAACCACTCTAGAAATACTGAAAGACATACTAGAGAGAGACAAAAATGACTACAATTCCCAGAATAACAACAGAAAGAAACCACCAGGCAGGGCAAGCAATTAAACAAGGGGAAGAGCAGGAAACCAACAACAGGAAAGTAACATGACAAAGTTAAGGCAGCACATATCAGTTATATCCATCAATGTAAATGGCCTCAATTCACCTATTAAAAGAAATAGGTTGACAGAATGGATCAAGAAACAGGATCCAACAATATGCTGTATACAAGAAACACATCTGACTCAAAAGGAAAGTCACAGACTAAAAGTCAAAGCATGGAAAACAATATTCCATGAGACAGGTACCCAGAAAAAAGCAGGGGTAGCTATTCTTTTGCAGACAATGTGAACTTCAAACCAAAAATGATCAAAAGAGGTAAAGAAGGTCACTACATACTTGTTAGGGGAAAATTTTAAGAAGAGGAGCTAACAACTATAAATGTATATACACCAAATACAGAAGCACCCTACTATGTAAGACAAATACTAATAGACATGAAAACAGAGGACCTTAATACCCAGTTGTCACAAAGAGATAGATGAATTAGAGAAAAAGGCACCAAAGAAATAACAGAACAGAATCAAACTTGTGACCAAATGGACTTAGTAGACATTTACAGAGTGTTCCACCCAACAACATCAGAATACACATTCTTCTCAGCTTCACATGAGATATTCTGTAAAATAGACCATATATTAGCCCACAGAACATGCTTAAATAAACACAAAGGGATTGAAATTATTCCGTGCATATTATCTGACCATAGTGCACTGAAATTAGAAATTAATGGCAAAAACCCTGCAAAACCTTCATAAACACACGGACATTAAATAACAACTTATTGAACAACCAATGGGTTACAGATGAAATTAAAGAAGAAATTAAACAATATCTAAAATTCAATGAAAATGCAAGTATAACATACTGAAAATTGTGGGAGGCAATGAAACGGTGCTAAGAGGGGAATATACAGCAATGAATTGCCACATCAGAAAAATGTACTGAGCACAAATAAACACCCTAACGTTATACCTCAAGTTTCTAGAAAAAGATGAGCAAGTCAAGCCCAAAGCTCATAGAAGAGAGGAAACTATAAAGATCAGTGCACAAATTAATGCAATTGAGACTAAGAAAACAATATAAAGAATTAATGAATCAAAGAGATGGTTCTTTGAAAGAATAAACAGAACTGATAAACTGCTAGGCAACTTCATCAAGAAAAAGAAAGAAAAACCTCAAATTCATGCAATAAGGATTGAAAAGGGTGAAATTAATACAGATCCAATGGAAATTCAGAAGACCATGAATACCTACTTTGAAAATCTGTACTCACATAGACTGGAAAACACAGAGGAAATGGACAGATTCCTAGAAACATATGAATTACCAAAGCTGAATCAAGAAGATATAACAACTCTGAATAACCCAATCAGCTATTGAAATTGAAAATGTGATTAAAAACTTACCAACAAAGAGAAGCCTAGGTTCTGATAGATTCATGCCTGAATTCTACAAGAAATTTAGAGAAGATTTAATGCTAATACTCATCAAACTCTTCAATGAAACTGAAAGGGAAGCAACCCTACCTAACTCATTCCTGGAGCAAGTATTACTCTGATACCAAAACCAGAGAAAGACCCAACCAAAAAGAACTATGGGCCAATCTTCCCAATGAACATTGATGCAAAGATTCTCAGTAAAATACTGGCAAATAGAATGCAGCAAATCATCAAGAAGATTATACATCATGACCAAGTAGAATTTATCCCAGGAATGCAGAAATGGTTTTACATATGCAAATCAATAAATGTAATACACCACATCAACAGAGCCAAAGACAAAAACCACATGATCATCTCAATAGATACAGAAAAAGATTTGATGAAGTCCAACATTCATTCATGATAAAAATCCTACTGAAACTCAGAATAGATGGTCTCTACCTCAATCTAAAAGAACCATTTATGACAAACCAACAGCCAATATTATACTAAATGAAAAAAACTCAAAGCTTTCACTTTAAAATCAGGAAAAAGACAAGAACATCCACTATCACCACTCCTGTTCAATATAGTTCTGGAAACATTAGCCAGAGCAATTAGACAAGAGAGAGAAATAAAAGGAATAAGGATAGGAAAGGAAGAAGTGAAATTATCACTATTTGCAGATGACATGATCCTCTCCATAGAAGACCCCCAAAACTCCATCAAAAGACTACTAGAGTTAATAAGCAAATTCAGCAGTGTAGCTGAATACAAAGTCAGCACTCAAAAATCAATAGCATTCCTGTACAAAACAACAAACTCACTCAGAGAGAAATTACAGAAATAACACCTTTTACAATAGCATCCAAAAAATGAAATACTTAGAAATCAACCTAACAAAGGATGTAAAAGACCTATACATTGAAAACTATATTCTAAAAAAGGAGATTGAAAAGGATGTCAGAAAATGGAAAGATATTCCTTGCTCTTGGTTAGGAGTAACCAACATTGTGAAAATGGCCATATTCCCAAAACTGTTATACAGATTTAACACAATCCTGATCAAAATACCATTAACATATCTTACAGATCTAGAGAAAACATTCCTAAAATTCATTTGGGAACAGAAGAGACCTAGAATAGCAAAAGTAATCCTGGGCAACAAAAGCAAGGCAGGAGGTATCTCAATCCCTGACTTGAAATTACACTACAAAGCTACAATGATAGAGTCAGAATGGTACTGGCAAAAAGCAGACCTGAGGATCAGTGGAACAGGTTAGAAGATGCAAACACAACTAAAAGACACTCAACCACCTTATATTTGACAAAGGGGCTAAACATATTCACTGGAGGAAAGATAGCCTCTTTAATAAATGGTGCTGGAAAAATTGGTTTTCCACATGCTGAAGACTGAAACCAGACTCATGTCTATCACCATGCACTAAAGTCAAAATGGATCAAAGATCTAAATATTAAAATAGAAACACTAAATCTACTGGAAGAGAAAGTAGGTAGAAATCTTAAAGACCTAAGGGTAAGCAAAGAGTTCATGAACAAAATGCAAATGACACAAGTACTTCAAAGAAACAACAATTGGTATCTCATCTCAGTTGAAAGTTTTTGCATTTCCAATGAAATCACCAACAGAGTGAAAAGAAAACTCACAGAATGAGAAAGAATTTTAGTCAGCTGTCCTCAGACAAAAGACTTATATCTAGAACATATAAAGAGTTGAAAACCATTTGGCCCCCCAAATTCAAAGACCCAATCCAAAAATGGGCATCTGAGATGAACAGGCACTTCTGAGGTGAAGAAATACAAATGGCAAATAAATACATGAAGAAACATTCAGCACCACTGGTCATTCGAGAAATGCAAATTAAAACAACACTGAGATTCCATTTCACTCCAGAAAGAATGGCTGCCATCAAGAAATCATCGAATAACACAAGGCTTTGGGGAAAAAGGAACACTTTTCCACTGATGGTGGGAGTGTAGATTGGTGTGGCCACTGTGGAAATCAGTGTGGAGATTTCTCAAAAAAACAGGATTGGAAGTCTTATTCAATACAGCTATTCCCCTTCTGGGTATTTTCCCAGAAAAACTGAAAATGTGTCACAGTGTTATATGTGCACCCACAGTAACAGCAGCACAATTCGTAATAGCTAAATCTCGGAAACAACTGAAATGCCCATCAACCACCAAATGGATACAAAAGATGCGGTATGTTTATACAATGGAATATTACTCAGTTATAAAAAGGATAATCTTGAGGCTTTTATAGGTAAATGGAGGCAAGTTGTGACTATACCCATAAGTGAAATAAATCAAACTCATTTATAAATATCATATTGTCTCCCTAGTGTAAAATAGTAATAATAATAATAATAATAATAAACTGAAAGAGTAATAAGATCCAAAATGTACAATAGATATTGTAATAATGAAAGGGAAAGAAAGTGCTCAAAAGGAAAGAACAACTGGGATGGGGAAAGGAGGAAAGGAGAAAAGAAAAGATTATATGTATGTAGATATACACATATAACTGTATGTATGTATATGTGTGCAAGATAGATAACTATACTACTAATCTCTGTTCATCAAAAAGAGCAGTTTGTGTGGTCATTGATTGATCATTTTTTATGGCTAAATTTTGTAACGTGAACAACTACTTCTAAGGTAACAATATGCAATATATTAACTAGTGTTGATTTCTTACTGTTTTTCTGAAATTCTGTATTATTTCTAACCTTTCTTTGGTTTTCCTTTTTAAAATAAAAAAAAGTAGGATTACCTCAAGGTCAAGCCAGACTAAGCTACACAGCAATGTCTGTCTCAGAAAACAAAACAAAAGCAAAATATTAAGGACTTCAAAAAGGATACAAACAAAGAGCTGAATGAATTAAGACAGGCAATGTAGGATATGAAGGTGAAATTCAATGAAGAGATAGGTCATTAGATTTTGGTAAGATTTTGTTGTCATAGACAAAGAAAGTAGAAAAGAGGCCTTTAATGTGGGCACTGGAGGGCTGCAGAAGAGAGTCACTCTCAGTGAGAACAAAGAAGTGAAAGTAATTTTATCAGGACTGGCTGGGGGAGGAATTTGGGAGGTGGGCAAAATGACATATCAACAGCTGATTTGAAGGAGCATCTGCCTGTGCAAAACAGGAAACAGAAAGATTTACTGAGGGCTGGGCGTGGAGCGCTTGGGTGGTTGTAGAGTGTTGGGATTGGAGAAGCTCAGCACACACATAAAAAGGGAGCGGAAGGTTTATTTCTGGGACTAGAAGGAGAACATAGAAGTTACTCTTAGAGAGATAAGTTGCTTCTCTGGACCCAGTACCAAGTTGGGTAGATGTCATGTTAGAGATAGCTAAGACCCAGGTTAGCAGAATCTATCAATAGGGACTGTGAGGGAGAAACAAAAAGAAATCTTGAAAATGAAAGCACAAATAAAATTTTAAAAAACCAGTGGAAAGCCTCATCAATAGAATGGATTAGGCAGAAGATAGAATCTCAGAATTGGAAAGTAAGATTCAAGAATTAGCACACTCATATTCAAATAAGAAATTATAAATAAAACATCCAAGAACTCTAGGACACAATTAAAAGATGAAATAAAAATTTTTGGCTTACAAGAAAGTGCTGAGGTTCAGACTAATGGCAAAGAAAATCTATTCAATGAATAATAATTCATTATTATTTTTGAATATTTATTCAGAAAGTTAGAATACTTATAAAATCTTCAGAAAGATATGAACTTTCAGGTAAGGAATCATTTAAAACTCCAAACAGTTATGATCAGAAAAGAACCTCCCCATATCTCTTATATGTAGTTAAAATGTCAAGAGCACAGAGGAAGGAAAGAATACTGAAAGCTACAAGCTAAAAATGCCAAATCACTTATAGAGCCAAACCCATCAGAATAACTGTAGACTCCTCTAGAAACTCTAAGGGTCAGGAGGGCATGAAAGAAATATTTTAAATTCAGAAGGAATACAACTGTCAACCTAGATTATTATATCCACAAAGCTTCAAAATCAAAGGAGAAATAAAGACCTTCCAAGATAAGCACTAACTAAAGTTATTCATGACCACTAAGCCAAAATTTTAGAAGATACTTAAGAGAATCCTACAAACAAAAAAGAAAGAGAAGATACACAATTGATGATTAGAAAACATCAGAAAAATAACAAAATGACAAGAATAAACATATATTTTTCTATAATAACTGAATGTAAATGATCATATCATCAATTAAAAGATGCAGACTGACAGGCTGGAGTAGAAAATAAGACCGAACACTTTGCTACCTCCCAGAAACATACCTCAGGGCAAAAACATATATAGACTGAAAGTCAAACGATGGAAAACAATATTCTACACAAAGCGAATTCAAAATCAAGCAGTACTAACTATACTCATAATAGGGAAAGCAGAATTCAAGACAAAATTAATCAGAAAAGACAAGGAAGACCACTACCTATTAGTAAAGGGAACAATCAGCTAAGAAGATGGAACAATTTTAAATATATATGCACCAAGTACCAGTGTTGCCAATTTCACAAATCAAATACTACTCAGCATAAATGAACACTCATCCAATAATAGTGGGTGACTTCATTACTGTACTTTCACTAACTGATAAGTCATTCAGATTCTTTCCCCACAATCAATAAAGAAATGTCAGGGTTAACCTACACCATAAACTAAATGGGCTTAGCAGATGTCTGCAGAACATTCCATCTAATGACTAGAGCAGATCACAGAATTTTCTCCAAAGCAGATCATAGTTTAGGCCATCAAGCTAGCCTTAAAAATCCCAAAAAGTTGAACTGCTTTCTTATCAGATCATAACAGAATAAAACTAGAAATTCATAGCAAGAAAACTCCAGAAACATTACAAACGCATGAAAATTGAACAATTCATTTTTTAATAATTGGTAGGTTACTGGAGAAATCAAGGAGGTATTTGAAATATTCCTAGAATAAAATGAAAATGGAAATACAACATGTCAGAATGTTTGAGATAAACCAAAGATTGTTCTAAGACAGAGGTTCATTGCTATGAGAGGTTATCTCAAAAAATCAGAGAGCCCTCAAATAAATAACCTAATGATGTATCTCAAGATCTTAGGAAAAACAAGAACAAACCAAACCAAAACTCGACAGAAGAAAATAATTATAAATATCAGAGCTGATATTAGTGAAATGGAGGCTAAAAGACCAATGTACAGGATCAATGAAACAAAGGATGGTTCTTTTAAAAGATGAAAAAAATTAATAAGCCCTGAGCTGTACTACAGAAAGAGAGAAAGGAGTCAAAGCAATAAAATTAGAAATAAGAAAGACGTTATACCAGACACCACTGAGTTCTAGAGGATCATTAGGGACTACTTTGAAGATTTTGAGAATAAGAAAGAAATGAAAAAAGTTCTAGACATATATGACCTACCAAAATTGAACTAAGAGACTATTACAGAATCTAAACAGATTATTAACAATCAAATTCTACCAGCGAGGAGAGTGCAAGACTAGAGAGTGCAGAGCTGAATTTTGCCAGACCTTTAAAGAACATGATAAATAGGGTAGTGATTATTATTTTGTTATGAATTTTTTGGGTTTTTTTCACAAAATAAAAAAGAAATGCTACTCAAGAAGGAGACAGTGAAGAAAGAGAAGAAAAAGGAGAGAGAAAGGAACAGGGAGAAGAAAAAAAGAAGAGTAGGAAGAAAAGGAAGACGAAGAAGGAGAAGGAGAAGAAAAAAGAAGGAGAAGGAGGCAAAATAACACAAATTGTCCTCAAATTATTTCATGAAATACAAAGGGAGAAAATGCTTCCAAAGTCATTCTGGAAGGGCGACATCACCTTGATACCAAAACTGGACAAAAACACAATAAAAGGAAACTCATGTTCTTGATCAATGTAGAAGGAAAAATTCTTAATAAAATACTTGCAAAGTGTCTTAGTCACTTCCTCATTGCTGGAACAAAATACCCAAACCCCAAATTTAAAGAAGAGAGGTTTATTTTGGCTCACAGTTTATAGATGGGTAGAGCATTGTTGGTCACCTCTAAGGAAGAAGAGGGTGGTAGAAGTGCCTGGGCAGATGAAAACTGCCCACCTCAGGGCATCCAGGAAGCACAGAGCATCAGGAGAAGAACTGGGAGTGAAGACAGATCCTTCCAGGCCATGCTGACAGATGGTAGCCTCTTCCAACCAGACTCCACTTCCCAAAATCACATTTAGCTCTAAACCTATCAGTGGGCTAATCCACTGATGATTATCATAGCCCCATGATTCAATCACCTCCCAAAACACCACCTATAAATACATGAACCATTGTGGGGAGCATCTAGCTATAAATCATAACACAGGTCAACTTTAACAACAAATTAAAATGATCACGCACCATGATCAAGTTGCTTTCAATCTCAGGATGCAAGGATGGCTCAACATGATAATCTATATATGTAATAAATCATGTAAATAGAATGAAAAATGCGATTATTTTAATTGACACAGAAAAATGCCTTCAACAACATTCAGCATCCTTTCATGATGAAAAGCCCCGAGAAACTGGGTACTAAAGCATCATAACTTAATATAGTAACGACTATATACATAAACCCGCAACCAACATCACTCTGAATGGGGAAAAACTGAAAGCATTTCCCTTTAAATCAGGTACAAGGCAAGGATACCCATTCTCACTACTCCTACTTCATTTATAGCACTATAGATTTTAGTTAGAACAATTAGGTAAAAGAAAGACAGAAAAGGGGTGCAACTAGGAAAGGAAGAAATTAAATTTTTATTATTTGAAGACATTATGATCCTATCCTTAGAAAACCATGAAGACTCTACAGAAAGACTTTCAGAGCTAAAAAATTCAGCAAAGTAGCAGGACACAAAATCAACGTTTAAAAATCAATGTTTTTTCTATACACAAATAATCTACTAGCTGAGAAGAAATCAGGAAGACAATTACTGAAGGAATTAAAGAAATCAGGAAAAGAATACCTGATGGAATTAAAGTCAGCATACTATGGGGATATCTGCGTACCCATGTTTATCATGGTATAATTTGGAACAGCCAAGATATGGAAAAAGCCTAGGTGCCCATTAACAGATGGGTAAAGAAAATGTGGTACATAAGAAGCGATCAAAAAATACAGTATGCATTTAAAATCTTTTAAAAAAATTATTACAGTAAAAGACACATTATAATAACCCCACTGAAGGTATTTTCTGTCACTTCAAACACATATTCCACTGTTCCTTCTACTTTATGAAGCAGTTCTTCTGTAGCAGTTCTGGAAGTCCCTTTTTTTCCCCTTCGGAACCAGGGATTGAACTCACAACCTTGCACTTGCCAGGCAGGCACTTATGCCACTGAGCTAAATTCCCAGCCCTGAAGTCGTCTTTCATAAGTGTCTTTATGAGGTCTAGTCAAGAATGTAGTGGATGCTGCTACCAAGTGACTTTCAACTAAAAGGTTAAAATATGGTGAAACAATGTTTCATCAAAACATTCTGGTGGGACAGGGAATACAGCTCAGTGGCACACACTTGCTTGGCAAGCACAAGGTCCTGAGTTCAATTCCCAGTACCAAAAAGTAAAAACAACAACAACAATAAAATCTGGTGTGTTCTCACTGACTTTATTAACTGGGTCTGGCACTGTGAAACTTTTGGCTCGTCTCCAAAGTCAAAATGACCTTGAAAGGTAAGTACTTTGAATTGATTAGGAATTTGAGGCAGCCATGGCAGCACAATAAGAGATACAAAAGAGGACTCCCAGAACTGCTCCATAAAGTGGAGAAAATGATGAGATAAGTGTGTTTGAAGTGAGGCAGGATATTTCCAGGGGAACTAATGTGAATGGGTGGGTCTTCCACAGTAACTTTTTTAAAAAATTTAAATGTTTACTATATTTTTTAATTATATCTCATCTATACACAATGGGTTATTATTCAGCCACCAAGAAGAACAAAACTATGTCATTTGCAGGAAAATAGGTAGAAATGGAGATCATCATGTTCAGCAAAATAAGCCAGACTCAGAAAGAACTAGTACATGAATAAGTTTTAAATGTATGCCCTTTATCTTTCTTTCTCTTCTCCAGTAAAGGTTCCCCTTTATTTCAATATTTAGTCATAACTAGTATAACTAGCTTAAGGAACTAATGTCTTCAATAATTTATCTTCCTGAAATTCTTGGTGTATGATGAAGCATAAGTGAAGGCACTGCTGACCTTGTCTACTTAGGGAGGAAAAATTGTTTTCTGACTTGAGGCAGCACTGGAAAGAGAATGAAGGGTCAGTAGGTAATTTCAGGGCTACTACTAAACAGGTGTTGAAATGTCAAACAATAGGGGTTTACTCAAACTCTATCCAGCCTGCATGTGTCCAGGTGGTGTAATGAGTGTTTAAAAAATGACACCGTAACTTAGGCATTATGTGAGCACATTAGAGGGCCAATTATTTTTTAAAATGCTGCAATTTCAAGAGAGAACAAAAAGATTCAAATGGTGTGAGAAAACAGATGTTAGCTAAAGCAGATGGGCTGCTTCATAGGTTGTAAAGAAGAAAATGATGGTCTTAAAAACACAATTTTACTTTCTATGTCAGGACTACTTAGGATATGCTAATAAGAAGAAAGAAAAACAACTAAAACTTTCTATTTGTTTATAACCCAGAGATGAATATATACATTTCAGTAGACTTTTTTTTTCTCATAATATTGAGCAGCTTAATGTAACAACACCCTTTTAAATAATTTTGACAGAAATTTAACCCCATGGTTGGAATACCATTCTTTTAAGACAAGATCATTTCATGACCTATATCATTAAATATCATTTGCAAATCATATTGTTACTAGCTGAACACTATTAAGTTATATGAGTACAATGTATTTAATCACTTTTCTATTGTATATATAGGTTGTTTTCATACTTTCACTATTATAAATAACATTTTGAGAAGCAATATCCTCTATTCATTAGGTTTATGTATTCATTACCCTCTATTCCCACTAGTAATCATAATGGAATTTAATGAATTCCTCCTCTGTACTCTCAATGACACTGGTTATTATGATTTGCAAAAATATCAGAAATTATAATTGAAAAATTGTATTCTTTTAAAATTCACATGTATTTGATTGTTAATAGAGTAGAATACTTTTGTGTTTATTAGCCATTTAAAAGTCTGGGATTTAGCCTTTTAAAAGTCTAGGAATTATCTGTGCGATTATCCATAGCTTCTGTATATGTATCTATTAGGATATGATATTTGAAGCATAGATTTATGTGCAGTCAAAGATCGTATTTGTAAATAAGAGACAAGAAAAAAAAAGTGATGTTAAATGAATCTGGGTAGTTCACAGGACTTTTAAGAAGGTTTGGAATTCACTCTTGAGATGGGATAGGCAGGAAAGATGAACCAATTTTGGTAAAGAAGTTACTGCCGCATGGCTACTGCCAGTAGCAAAAAAGCGTTACATGTTCCCTCTGTCTCATTTAATTACCTGTTGAGTCAAATCCAGCACTGTCATGACCAGTCCACAGAATCTACAACTGCTGGGCAAGAGGAGCTTTAGTCTCCCCCCTAAACTCATAAGATACAGACCTCTCAAATATAGAGATACACTTGGAGAGACAGGGCAGCTGCAACAAACAGTAAGTACAGTATCAGCCATGCAGACAGCAGGGGCCTCTTTTCTACTTCTTCAATCTTGGCTCGATCTAAAGCAGTAAAACAAAGCAGAAATCAGTGATTTTATGGACATATGTGGGATCACCCCAAGGTACAATTATCTGTCAGTGACACCTGCAAAGACGATGTCCCTTATGTCTCATTTTAGCTCATTAATTGATTAGAAGTTCATGGGTAGCCCTGTCTGTATTCCCTACAGCAGCAAAATGCCACCTTACGTACACTTTGTGCAAAGGATTAAGATGTCCAAATCCAGAGGAAACGCATTGTTATGAATGCTTCTTTTGAGACGTCACCTCTGCTGCCCAGAGCCTTTCTGCTACTAATGACTTTGGATTGAAATTTCTCAGCCATACAGGCCAGTAGGCCAAGCAACCAGCCAGCAGTAGGCCAGATGTGCACAGCTGAGATGCACAGTCATGCAGTGGACAGAGTCATTTGGTCTTGCAATTTATTTTATTTAATGAGACAGGAGACCCACTGGAAGAAAAACCTGCAGCATAATCATTGAAATGCATAATTTTCTTTCTCTTTCTTTCCCTCATCATCACCTCTGCTGCAAAGATCCTTTTTGCTACTATGTCATCAGATTTTTCATCTTCAATCATCTTAAATTTAGATTTTCACAATTCTAATGTTAATTTACATCTCCTGGGCACCTACCATGTTGATAGTCACTTAAACTATTCCAAGTCTTTCAAAATCTAGGTTATTGGTGAGCATGCTGTTTCACCTAAAATTTATGCAACTTAAAGGACTCAAATGCGTGTAACTAAAGAAGCCAAAATTGTGCTGGGAGATCTCCCATTTTCCCTTCCTGAGCAACTCTCTATCTTTATTCTGCTTTCCACCCTAAAAGCAAGTTATTGCATTCTCACTTTTAACTGGGTTTGCCCAAGAATTGGAACTGGGGCAAAGAAGGTGGGTGAGGTCATTGTTTGTTCCCACAGCTTCCCTGTATTTCTCCCTCCACACACACAGCTATGTTCCTAGTCCTACTGAGCACTCTTTTCCTTTGTGCTTCCAGACAGGGTTAGCATAAGTGTCCCATTACCACTTACTTGTCCCTGGGAACTGAACCATGGTCACCTCTGGGAACTATTACCCAAACTTCCCAATTGGATATACTGCTTCTTTCTTGCCAAGACTTCCTCTGATACACCAAATAATAAATAATAAGTGTATTATCTGACTCAGAGACATAAAGGGTTCCTTTTTGTACTTTTTAAATCCTACCACCATGTCTGCAATTTATTTTCTAATGCTCTTAGGTTGACAGAATGAGACAAAGTAAATATGGTAAAATATTAATGGCAGAATCTTGGTGATGAAATATGATAGTTCACTGTAAAGTTTTTTTTTTGATATTTTGTAAATCATTGAAAATTTTTAGAATAAAATGTTGGGGTAAATTAGAAAAAATATGAAGTACCAAGGTGACATAAGAAAAGCAGCCAATTACAATTGTCTAATAGCCATTAAAATACTGAAAATGTTCTCAAACGATTACCTTCTAAAGCAGGCTAGACTCTTATGGTCTTGTAGGTAAATTTTTAAAGTATTGAAGAATTTAATAAACCTGATACTATATGATCAATATAACTTTTTTCTGAATTTTTCATTAGTTCTTTTACAAAAATCCCTAAAAGTGGAATAACTACTTCATGGAGCAGCAAAGTGTTTGTGTATTTCAGGTGTCATGTTGATTATAGTGGGAATGATTAGTATTGTATCATTATTTGCACAGCTCACCCCTGTCATGTGGCCAACCTGTTCTGTATGCCACACGCTGTATGTTCTCTGGGATTGTGGGTACTGCCATGCCATCCAACCCCTCCCAGTGTCCTTTTGCTAAAAAGCAAGACACCTGCAGGCATTTCTGACATCTGTTATAATATGTGCTACCATTTTGGGAGAATGAATTGTGAAGAAAGCTAATTCATGAATGCAGACAGAAGAATTATCCTACAAAGTAGTAATATAAGGAATGCTTTGTAGGCCTATTTCCTAAAATCAAGAGGTTAAGGGAGTTAGGGGAGCATTGCCTCTTGTTTTGTCTGTTTCTCTTTAAAACTTTGGATTTCTAGGCTAAGCAGCATTTTCAAATTCTTTCAGGCATAATCAATCTAAAGAGGCTTTCAATTACTATACACAATATTTGCCTCAGTCACTGAATTCTAAGATTTACCTAAGACATGAATTTCCAAGATAGAGAATGTTCTTTCAAAGAGTGAGTGACAAAATAAGAGGGAAAGTTTTACAAATTCCACATAACAACAAAAGTTGTCAGGATAGAGATATTGGGATTTGGAATTCACAGTACATTGAGACAGCATGTCTATACCAAAATGTCACATATAACCAAGGTTCTTACCAGCTAACTCGAAGGTGGCTTCATATCACCTTGGCCATTTTCCAATATGTAATGGGTGACCTTAGGCTCAATGTCCTGGTCACAGCCATTCATGCCAGGTGGCACTGTGTGCATCTGGGGTCAATGTGCCTGGACACTGGGATCCATGCACCTGTTCTCTGCCATGGCTCAGGGCCACTGACCAGTGCCCATCAGACTACAGGAGATAGCCTACAGGAACACGAGTGATTACAAAGTGCAGAAACACTGATGTATATAGACAACCAGTCTTCATGCAAATGTATGAGGAGCAAGCAAAGCAAGGGAAAACAAGAGTGTAGAACCCAGAAGAGGAAGGATACAAAGAAGGGAAATGTATGTTGCTAAAGAATCTTAATGTAAACATACATTTTTGGAGAATATCACAGACAGAATGTCAAAGCGTGTCTACTTTAGAGATAAGTCTAGGGTTGAATGACAACAGAAAATTATCTTTAAGTAACTTTAAGTATCTTTAGAATTACATTTGACATTTTTTCTTTAAGTAAGCGTTTCTGTACCTCCAGTTTCCCATCTGTAAATTGCTATCTAAACCACAGTGTCTTTTGTAAATGTCATTTTAGATAATATATTAATGCTAGTACAGTGGTTGACAATAAAAGATGTTCAAATACTTAATATCTACTGTCTCTCAGATATCAGCTGATATCTCACTACTGATCACAATTAAGAAGTCCAATTGCACGTACTGTGGAAGGCTAGAGATATCTCTCTCCTCCTTTCTCATATATATATATATATATATATATATATATATATAAAATTCTTTCTATATATTCTACATATATTAATTCTATATATGTTTCTAATTCTATATGTTTTAATTCTATACATATAGATCTATAATTCTATATATAGTATATATTTTAATTCTCAGAAATATGTGTGTTGAGGTGAATAGCCAGTAGGAGACTTTACTCAAATCAGATTATAAAAATATAGTTTCTCTAAATGAGTTGGGGGTGAAGGTCCTGGGTTAAAAAAGTAGTTTCTTTTACTTCCTACTAACTCACCTTTTTCTGAGTTTTGAAAGAAAATAAGTACACATCGATAAAAAGTAACATTCTTCAAGATGAAATGTTGTCTCCCACCCCTCTCCCCCATGAAGTCTCACTATGTTTGCCAAGATGGTCTGGAGCTCCTGGCCTCGGGTGATCGTCCTGTCTTAGCCTTTCAAACAGTTGGAAGTACAGGTGTGTACCACCATGCCCCACCATTTCTTTTCTACACCAGGGTCTTCCCAACCCTCCCAGCCTTCTACAAGCGTGTCTGGGAGGAGGGGGAAGCGTAGGTGTTCGTGGCCTCAGGAAAGGGGTTTCTGTTTCTATTGTCATTCTCTGCACTCTATGCTGAACTCTTGTTACTAAGGATTAGGTGTTGGCTTCGGGTCTCAGTGCACCAGTTCCTCTGCACAGCTGGGATCACCTGTGGCACCTCAACCTCCTGAACTCTCTCTTTCCAATTTCTAGGTCCACTTCTTGTCAGATAAACACCACCTACATTTGTAGTCTAATCCTTCCTAATGTGAAAGTGTGGAACAAAATTCTATGATCATTTACATCAATGCTTAATCTTGATATGAAATGGAAGCTTCCACAATTTAGGAAATTCTTTTAGTCTTCAAGATCATCAGAAGTTGCACACAACTTTCTACTCCTGCTTTACAGTTTTAATAATCCAAATCTTCCTTAAGGCAAAGGTTTCTTCCACTTGAATATTGAGGCCACAAGCAAATAAAAAGGGGAAAATATATTAATACTCTAAAATAAAGTATTCTCATTGTGTGATTTTCTTTTATTCCATGTACCTCTTTTCTCCTTGCTTCATCTCATGAATAAAAGCAATTGTGATTTTTTTTAATTTTAAGGGAAAAAGGTAAAACAAAATTTCATAATAAGATGATAGGAGAGTAACAATAGTTAATACATTACATATTATTATTTTTAAAGTAGTTACTCAGAGTACAAGATGGGGCATAAAAAATTCTCCAATTGATATTAGCACAAACCTTCCTTTTTTACAAACTAAGAGACATTAATAGTATAACTAATTTGCATTTTTCTTTTTTCTCTTTCTTCTTTTCCCCTTTAACCATCCTAGTTCCTTTCTCCTTTTTAACAATTTCTTCCCATTTCACAATATCTACTGTACATGCTAGACCTTATTTAGTCTTTCAGTTTCTAACACCAGGGAGACAATACGATGTTTACACATAAGAGTTTGATTTATTTCAGTAATGAGTATGGTATCAAGTTGCATCCATTTACCTATAAAAGTCTCAAGTTTATCCTTCTTTATGTACTGAATTGTATAAAAATAACACATCTTTTTTTATCCATTCCTTGATCAGTATTTGGGTTGTTTCCAGGATTTAGATATTATAAATTATGCTGCATTATAAACATGGCTGCACATATATTGTGGTGGTATGGTGTTTTTAATTCTGGAAAGATACCCAGAAGGGGAATAGCTGAGTCAAACGTGACCTCTAACCCTAGCTTTTTGAGGAATTTCCATACTGATTTTCACAGTGGTTGCACAACCCATCATTCCCACGAATGGTGGAGAAGAGTTCCTTTTTCACCACATCCCCTCCAGCACTTGTTATTGATTGATTTCTTGATGATAGCCATTATTTCTGGAGTCAGATGGAATCTCAGTGTTGTTTTAATTTGCATCTCTCAAATGACCAATGATGTTGAACATTTTTTTCATATATTTCTTTGCTGTTTGT
The DNA here is from genome assembly GCA_004363535.1 of Dasyprocta punctata. Lineage (NCBI taxonomy): Eukaryota > Metazoa > Chordata > Mammalia > Rodentia > Dasyproctidae > Dasyprocta > Dasyprocta punctata. Next base: position 349 of record RJWM01014879.1, on the reverse strand, counting down.
ATTTCTTCATCTGAGAACTGTGCATTCATCTCAGCTGCCCATTTTTGTATTGGGTCTTTAAATTTGGGAGGACTGATTTTTTTGAGTTCTTTATATGTTCTCAATAGTAATCCTTTATCTAAGGAACAGCTGGCAAACATTTTCTCCCACATTGTGGGTTGTCTCTTCACTCTGTTGGTGGTTTCTTTTGCTGTGCAAAAGCTTTTTAATATGATGAGATTCAAGTTGTTGACTCTTTATGAAAGTGTGTGTGCAACTGGAGTTTTGTTCAAGAAGTATTTGCGTACACCTATGTCTTCAAGAGTTTCATCTAGTCTATCTTCCAGCAGATTTATTTTTTCTGTTTTAA
>RJWM01014878.1:0-49189 GCA_004363535.1 Dasyprocta punctata | reverse complement strand
GCTCTCAACCTAAGGGAAAAAAAGATGTATGCCAAAATTGCTAAAAGCTACAGTAAAAATGAATCTGTCTGTGAAACTGTGAGAAAAAAAAAGTTCATTCTAGTTTTGAGGTTGGACCTCAAAAATTGTCTCAGTGGTTGATAAGTGCTTGGTTAAGGTGAAAATGGCATTAAATTATAGAATCCAGGCATCTATAGAAGGTACTGGAGCATCCCTCCTGTGTACTCCTGCTGTGCTACTTTACCTCAGGTCTTTGTTCCTTATGAAGAGTGATTGCTCATGGTTCAGAGACACTTTCCAGGGTTGCCTACCCCAAAGGGTCTCTGCTTTTTGTTTGTTTGTTTTTTTTTTTGTTTTGCCTATTCAACTTGTGCCAAATTTTCTTAAAGGAGGCACCCCTAATCCTTCCTATCAGTTGCTATGAGCAGAATTTGGATGGATACAAGGAAATGAAGGTTTTATAGTAATATCAAGGTTAGAGATTGTTTTGCCACTTACTTGAAGATTTGACCTCATAACCACTTTTGAAGAAACAGCACAAGGGAAACACTGTTTAAAGGACTAATGCTTGAACCTGAGTGGGGAAAAGCCCTCTTTGGCTGTGGAATTGAATGTTGGGTGTCGGGTGTGTGTGTGTGGGGGCGGTGGATGCTCCAGAGGTGAGTGTCAGCCCCTCGCCTTTCAGTCATCTAAGGTGAAGCACTGAGAGTGGCCCCAGAGTGGCTGGGCCAGTGGCAACAGACCCCATAAGTTGAAAAGGTGGCCTTGATTGACTCCCCATGTCTTCATGACCCATTTCTTTCCCTTACAATTCCTTCAGGGCGCAGTGTCCTGACCTTTCCTCCAGATGTTTGCTAACCCAGGGTTTTCAACCTTAAGCAATTTCAGTGGTCTAAACCTGAGTTTTAACTACAGGTCTTCTGATGTGCTTCTCCTGTAGCATCACGATTCTTTACAGGATAGTGATGATCATTTAAAGTCACTTTCTGTCTTTGGACATGCGGCTGGAGCTAGTATGTTTCTTGAGATGCCTGCTAGTTATTTTCAAAGTAGTCCATAAAGACCCTGTGGTACGAGGGTCACGCTTTCCAGGGAAAGGGAAGGGAAGATTTCTCTAACTCTTACTCAGTGAAAGATGAAATACCTGAATTTAAATGATTAGATTGAGACTCATGGAGTTACAATCTGCAAAAAGACCTTGAGTACAGGTTTCTCTATATCACGCAGTGTATGCATGGTGAGGTGGGGACATAACCTATGTTATTTCGAGTTTAATACTCTTCTCCATATCTAACTTCCCTTTGATCGCTTGAGTACTTTTATTTCCAGATGAGTAATTTATTAATTTATTGTGAGCTGCCAATTTGGGAGGTATCAAAGATACACTAGCATTAACATCAATAGTGGGAGAGAATTATTAAAAATACAAAAGCATAACAAAAGATCTGGAAATTTTCTTCAACCCCTGCCCCCCCATACCCCCACTGCCACAACATTGCTATGCAAAGCTTATTAAAGACTAGAAAATTTCCAAAGAACTTCTTAAATCTTCACTATGGAAACTATTTGGCAGTTCCAAAAAAAAAAAAAATTGAAAAACATCAAAGAATGCTGTAACTCAAAGAAGAATCATTTCACCTGTTCTCAAGTGAGAGGGAATTAAAGAAATGAAATGAAATGAAGTGAAATGTGTGCCAAAGGGCTGGCTACTGCACACTCGGCAGCAAGAAGCCCTGGCTCAGCGTTTGTTCATTGTGAAAGCAAGTTTGAACCTTGAGCCCTGATTACAGGATGAACCTTGGCTCCTGATCTTAATAACTAATTTGTCTCAGTTTAACTTTTGCTCCATTTACTCCTCTAGTCCTAACAGACTACTTCACGGTGAACTATAGATTATACCAGGAATTTCTCTGGGCATAAAGGGAAGTTCAAACTTCTCAGTATTTGAAGAAATGCTCAGGTTTCATTTGATCCCTGCCATTGGGCAGGTTTAATTAATTTTGCATGCCTACAATGTTACTAATTTACTTGAGTCATGATAAGTTTGTTTCTAATCAGTTACTTTCCTAACGTAAAGCTTACTAATGCTATTGAATGAAAGTCAGAACTTCAGTGAAAAGCAATAATGCTTCGCGTGTGTCTCTCAATTACTGCACAGGACATGTTTCTACTGAAGAATTACTTCTTGTGTATTTAAAATTCAAATTTAACTGGGTATCTCATATTTGAATTCAGTAACCCCATTTGAAAATAACAACATTTATTAAAATGATTGTTGTGTGCCATGCTATGTATATATGCAGTTTGTCCAACTCTGATAATTCTATGCCCTCAGCACAATTATTAGAGGTTGAGCATCCTTAACCCAAAAACACGAAATCTGCAAATTCTGAAACTTTTTGAGCACCAACATGATGCCACGAGTAGAAAATTCCACCTTGAACTCCTGCGACAAGTCACAGCCAAAACACAGCCGCACTAAGATCATTATATGGCGGCATATAAAACAAATGAATTTTGTGTTTAGACTTGGGCCCTCCCCAGATGCCTCATTTGGTACATGAAAAAACTGTGAAATCTAAATAGAGATCCAAAATAAGATATACTTCTGGTCCCAACCATCTCAGCAAAAGGAACATCCATTCTGAGTATTTCACAGATGACGAAAACAGAAGACTAGGTAACTTGCTAATGGTTTCACAATCAATAAGTAAAAGTGCTTAGATTTCAAACCAGTCTTGACTCCAATATGCCTTAGAACTTTTGCCCACACCAGAATATTTCCCACTGGTTGATCAGGTAGAGGAGGTGTAAAGATAATCGAGAGAGGGGAAAACTCAAGAAGTTTTACCGATATCAGTTAGCCAAGCTTGATTCTGTGACAGCGTGGAGGGACCTCATGGAGAGTGGAGAGGTTGATTCTGTCTCCTTAGGAGACAGCTAGTGATCTAAAGCCCAGGATTTTGTGCTTTATCAGAAAGGAAACCACACATTATTTACAAATGCTTTCAAGTTAAGGGGTCTATGTCTTAACCTTTGTGTACATAAGAATCACTTGTGTGAAAATCATGCATTTGTATAAAAATTTCTGAGCCCAGGCTTGGAGATTGATTCTGGCTATGATTCTGGTTTTGGTTCTGGACAGAGCTGAAATCTAATCTTGGTGTCTCCTGTTTTGCAGTTGCATTGCACCGAGCTTCATGAGTGCCAATGTGCACATTTCCAGAAATGCTAGCTGAGAGCAAGAGTTGCTGGAGGCCAGGAATGTGTCTTACATATCTCTGCTGGAGCAGAGTAAGATGCATAGTAAACATCCAATAAAAGCCGAGAGGGAGTTACAATGAATGCTGGCAGGGAAAGGTTTCTGTGGACATTCCAGGCTGCTGGAAAGTAATCAGTTATAAATCTAAACATGGCTAGTGTTTTTTTCTAGATTTTGTATGTGTAATAGTTTGATTTCTAGGGTCTACACTTCTGGTGAAGGGATGGGATGGGGGACGTTGCAAGCAAATATTTATAGTTGTGTACAGTGCAATCCTTACTGTGTTGTATCAGTAAAGCCAGAGCATACTTCTTAGCATGTAAATGCGTGTCTGTGCATTGCTCCTTTCCACAGCTGACACTGGAGATTAGAGTCGAGCTGTAAACTTGTAAAAAGCCTTTGAGGGAAACTCTTAATGAGGAACTGATCCTTTTAAATTCAAGTCTAATTACTTTTACAGCAACATTTCTATTTTGGATGCTTCCCATGAATAAGGTTCCTTTTATGCCATTGATGCAACATCAGCCCCTTCATCTCAGCAGAAAAAACACCCAACACGTGGCCTGACTGACAGACCCCAATAAGAAAGCCAATGACTTCTGCTTGAGTAGCTGGCTTGATTTCAAAGGCCACCAGGAAAGAAAAACTTGGATTCGATGTTGGCGAGCCCTTGAAAATATTTCTATCTTTTCTCTGCGATTCAATCATTTGTTTCTCCTATTCATGGGAAGTGACAACTAACCTGAGGCCATGAGCCCTTCAGCAGGGTGCCTTATGGGTTCCAGGAAATTGAGTTTTATATGGTCGTTTTAGTTACATGGACACATGCTTTCTCAATGTTCAATATTTGATGGGAGCCATCTGGGGGCAGTCTGGCAATCGTATTTCCACCAATTGCACTTGGGGGCATAGTTCTAGGAAGTGTTTTATAAATTGTCCCAACATCCTAAAGTAAAAAGGCTATAGTTGGCCCTTTGTATCTGATTTTTGAGTCTGGGGATTCAACCAAATATAGTTTTACACATGATGCTTTTGTCTACTGAACTTGTACAAATTTTTACTCATTATTTATTAAACACTACAGCATAATAGCTATTAGTGTAGAATTTATGTTGCATTAGGTATTATAAGTTATCTAGAGATGGCCCAAAGTTTATGGATGGATGTGTGTTGGCTACATGCAAATACTATGGCATTTTATGTAAGGGTCTTGCACATTTGCAGATTTTGCTATCCATAAGGGATCCTAGGATAAATTTGTCATGATTACTGAGGGATAAGTATGCTTAAAAAAGCATCTCAGGTTGGTATAGAAAGAATTGGGTCTTAGTTTGCCTCTACTAACATCCACAACAACACAGTTTTTATGTTTCATTTATACAAACATGTTTTTTATTTTTTTTATTTTTTATTTTTTGATGGTAGACAGGGAGGCAACACAGAAAGAGCACTAGGTTAGGAATTAGGAGGTGTTTATCATTTACATACTTGAGCGCTCTTCATTTACATCATAAAATATTTCTGTGACTGCAAATCCTTCTATAAACAGAAAGCATTATAATTATGGTGTTCACTCACCAAAAAGTGTGGGTGAATGGGTTTGAGGCTGACACAGGGGGTAGGCATGGCATGCCTGAGTCTTCTATACAGGGAGAGAGCACACAGCCCACCTTGCCACCAAGTCCCAAGGATAGGCAAGCGGTGTCACTCCTACCATTATTGGGTTCTGGGGAAGATGTGGTTAGAATCGTCCAGCTACTAACCTGATCATGGGAGAAGAACACTTAGTTTGGGCTAAAATAGGGGCCAAAATAAAACAAAAATTGGCCCTGCCATTGTGGCTTTGTGATCAGGGACAAGTTATTGAGTAACTCTGAATTTCCATTTTTTTTTCCCATCTGCAAGAGCCAACATACAGAGGACCTGGTGTCACAAAGAACTATGCACGTTGTAGATACTCACTGACACCAGTTATTATTGATTGCTAGCAGCGATTCCTTGGTGTCAAGTTTTGTCTTGAGGATTCTGCCACAAGTCTTTGTCTGACAATTCCTGCAATTGTTGCTATGTGAAGTCAACCTCTTTTTTTTTAATGACTCTCCGTTAGTATTCTTTGCTGCACACGTGGTCCATGTGAGTGCTACAGTATTCTCTGATTCTCAGCATCAGAATAGTTCTCCCTGATGTAGGTGGACATTTATTATGATGGATGAATGGATGAAGGCCAATAATAGCATCAAAACAATAAAAGTTAAGGAACTGAAATCTCAGAGGCAGTCTCAGTTCTGGAGTCAGAGGACCCAGATTCAAACATTGGCACCATCCACTACTTCTGTGTGACCTGGGGCAAGTTACACAATCTCTTTAAGCCTCACATTACTAATGCATAAAGTGGGGATAATGATGTTTATATAGCACAGGAAATATTCATAGGACGATTATAAGAACTAAAGGAAAAATATGTGCAAAGTGCTGGCATATTACTACCTTTTGATAGATTTGAATCACTGAGAAAAAAATGTAAAAAAGGCTAAGATAAAAGCTTCAAAGTGGCTCAAATACTATCTTCAAGTATATTATGCAAAATGTAGAGTGTGGTAGAAAATAAGACCAAATTTCAGCAGGAAAGATTTAGAGTATCATTAAGAATAATATGACTCTAAGGATAATTAAACATTTGGATAGAATTTCATCCAGCTTCTGATTTCTTATAGGTTTCTCCTTCTAGTTCTTAGCTTTTGTGAAGCTGCATATTAATAGACTAGCAACCAAAACAAAGCTTTTAAAAATATAGTTAGAGACATTTGCTCCAAATGCAACTCCTGGCAAATAAAATTGCAGTCAGTAATGCTGTGATCACAGAAACTGCAAAGTACTCCCGTAGCGCACATCTGATTTTAAATATCCCACAGGGAACAGCTGGTGGAATGGGATTGAGCATCAACAGGTGACAACAATGACCACGCTCACCTACTGCATTCTTCCACACCGAGGGATTAGCTTTAGTTTCTGTCTCAAGAACCCAACCAAAATCAGGGATGAGATGTCAAGTAGACAGGAAGATGGGGAGACCGGCTTTGTGTGCAGTGCTTGGTAGATTTCACTGACCTTCTTTCAGATGCTGCTCATTTATTTTTCATAGTAAACACTATGTACCACGGGTAATTTTATCCTCAGGGAACTGAGGTCGAGGTGGTCAGTCTCAGAGGTAAAGAGCAATGGAAGCAGGGCTCAACACAGGCCTCCCGGGTGCTGCAGGTGACTCATTAGTTTGCGCTTTTGTTATAGAACAGCTGGTGGTATACTGGTTGTAGGATTTTCAGAGGTGTCCAGATGAGGGATGAAGGAGCTCAGGGAAGCAACTCTGTGGGTCTTTGTGGAGAAGCCGGGCATTCTGAGAGTGGGGTATCCATCTGGCTCTTTGCAAGCAAAGGAAACCTACTTAGGTTCACTTGATTACATAATAACAGAACCATTTCAACAATTTTTTCATATCATCTCAGGCTAGTCCCATTCTTCTTTTCTGGTTGAATGTGTGATCTTTTGAGTTACCCAGTGGGTCACCATAGATGTGGACAGTGAATTCTCCTTACTGCAGTGGGGTGAAGCCAGATGTGATGAGGGTTGTTGCAGGTTGGAGGCAGGAGGGGAAGAGGGACCACTACAGCTGAGTCCATTGGATTTTGGGTGAAGATATTATCCACAATCTCGAAGTCTTAGTTCATCCGTGCCACTATAACACAATGCCATGGACTGGGTAATTTACAAAGGACCTAAACACATTTCTTACAGTTTTGAAGGCAGGGAAGTACAAGATCAAAGCACTGACATTTGGTGTGGGCCTTCTTAGTATGTCTTCTCATGGCAGTGCAGTTAGTATAGAAAGACTCTTAAAAGGTCCTTAATCCCATTGACAAGAGAGTAACCTTTTTGATGGCCTAATAACCGATCAAAGGCTCCACTTCTCAATATTATCACATGGGGAACAGCTGAATTTTGGAGGGGCTAAAAATATTCAAACTGTAGCACCGGGAAGCATCTTCTATGGCAGTGTGAGGCTGCTGGGGTTACAATTACAGCCGGAATTCTGAGTTCTAACCATTTCCCTGCTTCTTGCTGACTTGGGAGAATTGCAACCCAGCTGCTTGGTCAGCAGGGCCCATGGGACAGTGGAAGACAGCGTCACCTGGGAGAGTGTAGGTGACCAGTGTGGCCACTGTTAACACTTTAATTGATCTGTTCTACTAGTGCTGAGTGAGAATAAGCATGTTGGAGGCGCTTCACCAGTCTCAGGATAAGGGAAGAATGGTGGGTAGGGGAGTAAATGACAAGCCTTCTTTTGGAGCAATAACAGCATTCCCTGGCTGGGCTCAGGGACCAGTCCACGGCCATTCTGTCCCCTCTCACAGAGCTGCAGGGGAGACGCGAGGGAGGCTGCGCAGGGAGGAAGGCTGCTCTGGAGCGGGTGCGGTGATTCCCTTCCGTGTTAGTGGCCCCGTCTGCGGAGGTAACTGACGCTGCCCTTCCGGAAGTTGGGCTCTTCGCTCTGCTGCTATGAAGCTGGAACTGCCACCACCGGTTCTATTTGGAGTTTTTCTCAAGTAGCTATCACCAACCATCAGTGGTTATTAAACCTGATTCTTTCCCAGAGTCACCCGGGAGGCTTGTAAAACAGAGTCCAGGGCTTCACTCCTAGCCTTTCTGATTCTGTGGGTCAGTGCAGGATCGGATAATTTGCATTTCTGACCTATCCCAGGGGGAGCTGGTCTGTTTACCATGTTTTGAGGACCACTGCTATAAAATTTTCTCAAGTGCTCACCACTTGTGGACATTCTAAGTTCAAGAAGACATTGATCTGTCGAGCATGGAAGAAGAAAATCCTATTAAGAGCCCCAAAATAAACTCACTGATGGACTAAAGGGAAATAGTGGACAGGGTAAGATTTTAGACTTGAAGTCTGCCTGAGGTGGAAAAAGTAACATTCATTACCTCTTATTAGAATTGCCTTCAGGCATGCTATGGGCAAAGTGGTTTCTTTGTCATATGTCATGAGGAGCGATGTCCCCTGGCTTTTGAGAAAGACCTCACATTACAAAAGAAGATATGATGACCAAGAAATCCGTGTCTTTTATTCCCACCTGCTACCCTGAGACAATAGATGTCTCTTAGAAAAGAGAAGATATTTATGTGGCACCTACTAGGTGCTGTGTGTGGTGGTATTGGCCCATATCACTTCTGATATCAAGATCTGTGAGGTCTATAGTATTTTTATTTTATGAATGAAGAATCCAAGGTGCAGAAGCCTTAGGGCACACACTCAGAATCACAAGGCTACCTGGAAGTTCCCTAACTGAAACTGATTTGACTTACAATGTTAATGCTCTGTGATGGTTGGACAGCAGTAGCCATCCAGTAGAACTCTGATGACATTGGCTAGTGTAAGTGAGTGCAGCTCCCAGACAGCTCTGCCATCACAAAGGGAAACAAGCAAGACTTGCAGGGTTGCTATGTTGGCCAGCTGTGATGTCCTGTCGGCCAGGTGTACAAAAGTATTTTTGCCTTAATGATATTCTCAATTACTGGGAGTTTTAGAATGTAAATTCATCTTTAAGTTGGAGAGCATAATTGGCAAAAGCAGGATTTAAAAATATGTACCCCCAAATCTCTGATCTCTTGGTTTACTGTCAGAAACCCAGAGATCTTTGGAAAAACAAGTTTAAATATATAGAACCCAAAGGGTACAGTCATAAATGAATGGGAGTTGTGGATAAAAAGATGAAGAATGAAAGTGTTCCAAATCAGGACATCCAGAGGTATTGACACTGACCTGATTGGCTAGGAAGCCTTCTTCCCCTGCTACCTGCTATGGTGCTTTTCAGCACTCAGAGAACTGGAATCCGCAGCAGCAGGGAGAGCTGGTGAACCTTACGTACAAAACGTTTAGCACAGGGCCTGGTGCAGGCAGTGCTCAATGAAGTTGCTCCTGCTGCTGCCCTTGACGTCATTGTCATTTTCTTCTCCCCTCTTTCTTCCTCCGCCATCATCACTGCATGTCTCTGAGTTAGAGGGTAGGAATCAGGTTGCCACCAGCTACACTGGGTAGAATCAAGGAGGAAAAAATACACTGCAAAGTGCGGACCACGTTAAGTCATGGAAATTTCCTGAAATTTTGGAGTCGTGATTTAGAAAGCAAATAAGACTTTACCGAAGAAGGTCAGTTGAAGGAATCGGGGAGGTGGAAAAGGAGTAGACATCTGTCTGGAGGAAAAGGTGGATCTGCCCATGAGAAACACTTGATGGGCCCCCATTTTTAGTCCAGAAAGTAATTTGAAATTTTGGTACATCTTGCTGAGACATAAACTAACTGATCTGAAGACTCGCGTGGCTGTCTAAGAAATCCTGGGTGCTGTCTGCATTTTTGCTGCATTTAAAGTAGTGTTCTGGAAAATGGTGTTGGCAGAGAAATGATGGCAAGAAAGTCACATGGGAAGAAAAAGGACAGAAATGGATGTGGCCACACATTTAACAGAGGGGCGGAGGGGCAGTGAGCAGGCCGCAGGTTAGAGCAGCCTCATTAAGGCTGTTTCAAATGGATTTCCACACTGCAGAGGGAAGAAATGATAGGTGAGAAGCTGGACTTTTTGTGGGAGGTGAGATGGAGATAAGGAAGGGCAACTGCTAACTGCCACACAGCTGAGAGGTAAACACCTGGCCAGATGTTTCAGATATCCTGTGTGGCTGTCCACACACATGCCAGTCATCCAAGTGGGCCAGTAGACAATGGCCAGTCATCCACTCATGGGCTCGCTGTGCCATGCCTGCCAATGTGTGGGAGAGGGAGACATGGGTGATGAAACCGGAAGTGATTCGTGTTTCCTCAGAGCTAACCAGGAGCTTGGTAAAAGAACAGGAGGCTGGCGCAGGGGTGAGAGAGGAGCCTGCAGGAGCCAGCAGAGCCCAAAGTTTGATGTTCTGTGCTGTGATTGATGAGCAGTGACTCAAGGGCACAGCCACATCAGAACATCCTGTTCCTGTCACCCGAAGAGGAGGCATTAGCAGCCTGGTGGTGTGGCCTTGGCTTAACTCTCCCACAAGTCTGGCCTTTTTAGAATCCTGGGATCCAGCTACACAGGCTTTTTGGGCACTATTCACAGATCTCCTCATCCTTAACAGCCTCTTATTTTCCTACTACTCTAAGAGAGTTAACGAGGGAAGTTTTCCAGCCAGAAGGAATCGGCCCTGAAACCTGTGGCCACTGTCTGCCCTTGAGGCTGGCTGCTGGGGAAGCAGCCATAAATGCAGGCTGGGAGCAACGCCTTCCACCCTGTGTCAACCTGTGTCCACCCCTCAAGGCCCTCTTTGGCCATCCCCAAGGCCATATCTGACCTCAGTTGAGCAAACTCTCTACCCCAGTGTCCTAAAGTTAGAGCTCAATATTGTTTTAAATGTGGGCAAACATGAGAGGGACATGAGAAAGAGCTAGCAGTTAACACAAACAAAACTTCAGCGAGGAGAAATCAAGACTAACTGCCACTTGGGTGATGCAAGAAGTCTCAAATCTCTGGCCAGTGAAAACGAGGAAGGGGCAGGGGAGAGGAAATGGTGTGTAGAGTGTGAGACTGCTGAAGTGGAGGAGGGAAACAGGAAGTGGGCCTGAGGGTGGGGGGGAGGAGGGGGAGGAGGTGAGGAGGCCAGGGCCCTTGACCTCAGCAAGCACAAAGAGCACTGGTGACAAAGAAGGCCAGTGTGCCTCAGCTGGGTGGTGGGGAAGTGAGGCTTGGAGGTAGGGCAGAGGCGGGCCAGGGTTAGGACACAGAGGACTCATTTGGAAGTGGATTATTAACAGGAACTAACAGTGGTGGTAGTGGTGGAGGTGTGGTGGGAAGCTTGGAGAGGGGCCAGAGTGTTGTCGAGAGCGGCATTTTCCTTGGGAATAGGGAAACAGGGAGAGAACTGAGAGCCCAGTGAGTTGCGAGGACTGAGGAGACCTCATTAAACTACTGAGTCCCAGTCTGAAATTTCTCATAGAATGATTAGAAAATACGCCTTATGTTCTCAGCTGAGAAAATTCTTGCCTGCCTGACACCATCTGTTCCTTCAGCTCCATGTATCTCTCCCTTTGGTTCCACTGCTTGCCATCTTATACCTACAGCCAATGCATCAGACATGGGTTCCTACCGTCCCTGTCCTTCTGACACTCTCAGCAGCTGCTCCTCTGGTCCGCTTCCTGTGATTTAAACCCATTAGCAGCAGAGGCTGGCAGCCGTTTCTATGAGGTCAGAGCTCTGTTTATTCGCCATCGGCAGAGTTTTCAGGTTGGGCGCTCCAGTCAGTTGGAGGAAGAGCAAGAGATGGGAACCTCCTATTGACCAGTTCCTCTTGGGTTTTACATTGTTTTCCACTACGGGTTTGTTCTGCAAGCTGTACTAAGTACTGGTGCTGTGGAAGGTACTGCCTTGGTTCTTGGGGATAGAAAGCTGAAAGCAACCCCAACCAGTCCGTTCCTCCTTGTCTCTATAGCTGGGGTTCCAGGAAACATTCAGGGAGCTTAATATGCACCTGGACATTCAGGCATTTTGTGCTATAATAAATAACTGCATAGTACAATTGAATAGCTGTACTATAACCACGGCAGAACATGGTTAAATGAACTAAGAGGTATCTAGATTGCAATGACTTGGGAGGAAGAGAGATTTACTGTGTATGTCAGAAGTGTGTGCAAGTACAAGTTGTACTGGGAGCAGATAGCCTATTCATTTCATAATAATATAATAAATAAAATATTATTGACATGACTGGCAAAACTGCTGACACTGTTTGGGCACTGTGAAAAAGTCTGACCTATCAATAACCATGAGCTCGCAGAATCGGACGCTAGGGTGTTCACTTAGACTCTGCAAGTGGGCTTGGAAGTCATCCAGTTCAGCCTCCTCATTTTGCAAATTTATTAACAGATGTCCAGATAGGTTAAATCAGTTGCTCAAGATCACAGAGCTAGTTTGTGACCAATGCAGGGGATGGGGTTAGGCCACCTAATGCACTCTCCCCAAAGCCCTTTTCACACTAGCATTGTGACATCAGCTCTGTCTTGCCTTTGCTAGGCAGTATGTCCTAACACATACTCCTTCCACGTGAGGGACCCGTGCCCTTATCCCCCTTTCTTACCAAACACCCTCATGGTTTCTCTGGAGCATTTCCTGAAGGTCTTACAGTGTGACGTGTGAGTGACAGTTTTTTTTTTTTTTTTTTTTTTTGCTGAGGACTTAGATAACCCAGAGCTGGAGAACAGTACAGAACAAGGAAAGCAAGAACAACATGCGGGAGTATGTGTTGTTTTTGTGATTATGTAAAAGAAATGTTTGTGTGGAATCTAAAAATGCTGATCTAAAAAAGTAGGGCGATGGTTACCAGAGTCTGGGGAGGATAGGAAAGAGAAGCAGTGGGGAGAGATTGGTCAGTGGGTGCAGAGTTTCACGCAGATGGGCGGGATTGAGTGCGGGTGTTCTAGTGCCCAGCAGGTGGCTGCAGTCAGTGACCATGTGACAGGTATTTTAGGATAGCTAGAAGAGAGGATTTTGATGTCACAACAAAGAAATATAGATACTCGAGGTGATGGATATGGTAATTACTCCCATTTGATTATTAAGCAATGTATATATGTATTAAAGCGTCACTTTATTACCCATAAACATACCTAATTATTATGTGTCAATCAAAAATCAAACTTAAAAAATAGTAGAAAAAGAAAAGGTTGAGTTTGAAAGGCAAAGGTCTAATGCCTTTGGCTCCCTTCCTCCTGCCGCATGTTACTTCTGAGCCCCACCTTTCTCCCACCTTCTCACAGATCTGCTCCCCGACTTAGCAGCCACGTATGCAGCCCAGCAGGAGACTCAAGAAAGACGCCAGTCTGCAGGGTTTGTTCTCACTCTATGAGTCTTCATCTGCGTTGCCAGTCTCTTTTTCCTCCCATTTGCCTTCCTTCTATCATTCTTTCCCAGCCATCCCTCTCGCTCTTGCGAATTGTGAGCTTCCTTTGTCATCCCATTTTACTTCCCTACTACCTTCATTTCTCGTTGTGACTGCTTCATAACTAGTATTGTACCATGGCCCCAGTATTACCTCCTGACTTCCTTTCAGAGTCTGTCTCCAGGCTTCTTCTGGCTCGGTCTTGCATGTATCCCAATTCAGCACCATGTCCTATTACATCCCATTGTCCCAGACCTTAATCCCTCTCTTCTCCCTTGGATGGCCCATGGCTTGCTGCTACCTTGGTCACCACTTACCCTAGAACAGGATTCTTTGTACAAAGCGTGCCATCTGCAGTTGTCCTTAAAATCTGATTTATGAAAGGTAAGCCTGAGCTCAGTTTTTCTGGAGCACACTCATTCCATATAGCAAATTTCCCCTATGTTTCATGATACCAGCAGTGAGTGATCTTACCCTCCTCTGAGCCCTGGGTATTTTTGCAGCAAGTGGCATTTTTTTGCAACTGTGTCTTGGATCATAAACCTTTTTTCTTGCATTGGAATGAAAGCTATAGTAGGATATGGACCCAATCACGGGCATTTTTCTCAGACTTAGCACATTATCTTGCACAGAGAAGCTCAGAATAAAAGATTCTAAAGTAGCTTCGATTGGACGAATGTGACAATTTCTACTACTCCTTTGGGAGATGACCTCTACTTGGGGAACTAGAAAAGGATTTCTATCTGAAATTATCGGTTAACCATCACCACCACCATCATTTATAGACCCTTCATGCTGGGTGCTATGCTAAAGCACTTTACATCCTTCATCTTGTGTAGTCCTAACAACCCTATAAGGGAAGTATTGTGATTCTCTTTTTACAGATGAGAAATTAAACCTCATGAAGATAAAGAAGCTCACCTCAGGTTACAGGAATAATAAGTGAATGACCTCGGTGTCCAACCCAAGTGTGTCTAGTGCCATCTCTGGAGTAAGTTGTAGGTACTCAATGTCAGGGATGATGGCACAGTCTTTGCCCCCATTTTCAGCTGCATCCATTTCATTTCTAAATGTATCTAAGTGCTTTTGTCCTTCATCTACTCAATGATACTACCACATAGCTGGTGATTTTTTTTCCTGCTGTAGATTTTCCTTCCAAAATAAATCATGAGTTGCCCTGTTTCTAAAGCTATATTATAGCCTTTGATCACTGGCATCTGGATCACCATTAAAATGTTTTTTGGAGTCACTTCCAGGGACATTACAGACCGGGCTCCTGCAGCATATTCCCACTTGGTTTCCTCTCTGCCTTGCATTTGGTTGACTGAATGATGTCATGGTGCTCTGGGATCTGCCTTCCTGCAATCTCACTGCTCAGCCCTTTACCCCTTCCAATAGCCCTGCTTGTCTTCTTGAGTGCCAGGCACAGAAGCACTTATACCCAAGTACCTTTGGACACTCCAGTTTGCCTCTTCTTCCCTCTGAGGCTCTGTTCCTTGGCCTGGTCCTCTTCTGGCCCCACTATGCACTGGAAAGTCACTATTCTTCCATTTTCCTGGGATTGCTGCCACAACACCCACTCTCTTCTTGTGTCTTTGGAGCCTGCCTCCAAAACTCCATTGCTGGTCCTCTTACTCTAATCTCCTCCTTTGCCTCTTGTTATGGCCGAGGCCTCTGCTCAGATCAGATTTCTCTGTTCTATGGGAAAGCAGCTGTCCTGCCATTTATTCTTCTACTCTGCATGCATTTATTTGCTTCTTCTATGTGCCATGAGGGTATAGAAATGGACCACATAGTCTTAGGGTTTTATTTAAATAGACTTTTTACTCCTTGTCTCACACATGCACAGCTACTATCAGCATCCCTCACCATAAGGGTACATTTGTTACAATCTCTGAACCCCCACTGACACATCATTGTCACTCAGGGCATAATTGACACTGGAGTTCATTCCTGGTGTTGTGTGTACAGTGATATGTATCTGCCATTGTAGTAGCACTTAGAAAAATTTCATTGCCCTAAAAAGTCTTAGTGTTTTAGGAATTTTTTTTTGAACTGTAGAATTTTTTTTAAAGGCTGGTAGAAGACATTGGAACATAAACAAATACAATGTCATTTTAACAGTCATAATGGAGGTATCAACCAAAGGGCTGTTGGTACACAGGATCTGGGTATAGCAGATACACTTTAATGGGATTTGTGATAGTTTACAGGTCCAGCAGGATATTTACCTTCTCTGTTTCCAGAGGATTAGAGTGTCCTGAGGGATGTGAAGACTGAGAGCATGGCTGAGCAGTGGACAATGGTATGAGTACATTTGAGAGAACATAGAATGTGGTATATCAGGGCGGTTAAGAATGAAGACTCTTGAAATCCTACAGATGGGGAGGCCGAGTTCATGGGAATGCAACTCATAAGACAGATTGTAGAGGCCACAAAGCCAGATTAAAGCGTCTCAACCTTGCTCAGAGACTTCTGGCCTTGAAGGTGCATAGGAGTCCCCTGGGAAGGTATTCAATGAAGATTTCTTTGTTGTTCTCCTGTGTCTTGGTTGTGGTGGTCTCTGATGGGGCTAAGGAACCCTGGTTTTTAATATTTCTGCTATAAGTGGGCCAGATCACATGTGAGTCTTGGTCACTGAGTAATCATAAAGCATCTTGTAATATCAAAACAAATAAGGAATTTACAGATGCAGAAAGAGATTTGGGGCATTCTGAAGACCAGGTAGGCTTCCTGACTTCAAGACTCGGTTCTTGCCCCTGTATTCAAACACCATGAAAGCCAAACTCAAGCCCTGGCTGCTGGGGCTAAATGTCTGGTTTGAATGGGGCTCATGCACTCGGGCATCCATCCTGGGCATGACTTTCCTTCTGTCCAACTTCCCTCATCCAACCACTGTAGGGATTAAGAATAAAAATGCTTATGTGCGTCCAGGTTCCAGGATCTGACCCCTTGTAGAACTAAGTGAACACACATTTTCAGAAGGGGAGAAGGCTTTTTTGCCAAAAACAGCACAAAGCAGTATGCAATGGGCCTTACTTGGTTCTTTATTCTGGCTGTTGGGGTACTCTCCTCTCTGCTTGGCCTCTGGAGAGGACTGTATTTCCTTATATTCCACCTGGCCACTGATGGCTCCTCACAATACAAGAAATCACCTGTGCCCTATTTTTAGGTGGTGGAGCATCCTGCCTTTTGGTAGCCAAGGCTATTTCTCTGAACTACTTAGCTGGCTCTATATGTCACCCAGTTGACAAAGAGCATCTTCTACTCACTCGTTCTAGAAAAGGATCCTGGAGACATAAACTGAGATGTGGTCATGTCCCTTGATCACGGAGAGTTCAGTCCATCCTGAGTTAGGGGGTCCTTGTCCTGTTTTCCAGTTTATTCCCTAAGCTAGCCACTCCCTCCCCATTTTAAAATACAAGAACACTTGGTGCTTGAGCACCAAGGATCCCTTTTATATTATTGGCTCTTTCTGGCAGAAGCACTGGAGAGCAAATTTGTAGAATTATGAAGGCTTCTTCTGTACTTTCAATCAAGTGCCTAGCAGGGAGGAGTCAATGTCCCATGCTAAGGGATGTCCTGGAGTTGGGAGAGGATCAGGTGCGTTGGTCCCAGGTCACAAGAAGAGCTTACAAACTGACAAGTATTGATGACAAAAGAGAAGTCCACGGCCTTGGAGAGTCATTGAGTTGAGATTAATGGACAAGCTTTTGCAGGGGCTGGTCACCAGGCTCAGCTTTTTGGCTTTTTGGATGCTGGAGGTTTTACAGAAATGACAGTCACTTTCCCAACACTAACTGTGGTGACAAAAGCATAGGCCCAAATGTTTTTGCAATTTTCCAGCGGGTTGCAGGAGAGCAGAGGGCCTGGAGGGCTGCAGAACTCTCTCCTTTCTTTTGACTTTCCCAGTGACTAGACTTTCCCAGATATGAAACGACCTCACACTGCACTCCCAGCTGCTGTTGCTTTATTGTTCTTAGTCTGAAGTAAAAACAATCATTTAGGGAGTATTTGGTTCTGTGCTAGGTATTTTACATGCATTAGCTTAAATCCTAACCAGCTGGGGAACTGCTTCATTCACCCCTGTTTTGGACAGAGAGGCTAAATGATTGACCCAGGGTGACTGAGCAGCGGGGGTTCAAACCTAGGTTGGCAAGAGCCCCAGTGGGTGGCAATCCTGTCCTCAGGATCTCATGTCACATTGCCTCCCTTGAAAATAGTCAGGTCATTATCCTGAGTGACAAGGAGGTTGCTTAGTAACCTAAACCAATCAAAAAGCATGAACTGTGGTTTGACAGATGACTCAGGGAAAATTGGTCCCAGCCCTGGGCATGTGCAGTTCTGGACATTCCCAGAACTCATGGAATTACTTGGAAGGAATGTGGTCATCGGGGAATTAGAGCCAAAGAGAGATAAAGTACTGGAACTATATGTTGACAAGTTTGTCTGTATAAATATGTAGGTTTTAAATTACACTTGCCTTGTGCTTTCCACTTGTACCACTGCTGCTGTCTGAGGTTTCAGTCCAGCCACTGAGCTCCACGAGCTGCTTACATGTCAGGAAGGCAGTGCCTGGGGACTGTCCCCAAGGGCCAGCACACCCAGGGCATGAACAAATTTGGTGGCCCAGCAAATGGAATTTTATATTCAACGCCATCATTATCATAGTTCATGATTTTTAATGTGTACTTTGGTGATTCTAGTTATTATTCCACGAGAATTGGTTACCAATAGTGTCATTATCACGTATCTTCAAACACACACTCACTACCATCCAGATAGGGGTGTGATTTTTTGGAGGGGGTACCAGGAGTTGAACTCAGGACCTAGGACTTGCCAGATGGGGAGTATGTGATGAAGGGGATAGCTAATGGTTAGTTCAGTAGTCTTCAAACCTGATGTATATTACAATCACTTTGACAATGAATGAACAAAGAAACAACCCCCAGTCAGGCAGTAGATACATTCTCAAATCTTGCCCAGTCCAGAAATATATTTGATAGAGACACTGCAGTTTGAAGGCTGCCAAGGTAATAATTCTGTCATAATGCCAGGTTTGTGAAATCTTGTATGAACAGTCTTGGACAAACAGAGGAGTTTTTTTTTTTTTTTTTTTAATTGCCAGCCTTTAGAAAATTTCTTACTTTTGAGATGAAAAGATTGTATTAACCACAGCCTCCCAGGGTCAAGGTGTTAGCAAGCAGCAGTGTATTCTGGTTAGAACCCTGGGACATGCAGACCTTGAAGGGAACAGGTGGTATTTTCATAATCATGATTTCATGTGGATTGAAAGCAGAGGTCTCAGTTTGAGTCCCAGCTTTGCTAATAAACAGCTGGGCGGGAATGTGAGTGAATCACTTCATTTCTCTGTAGTTCCATTTCCTTGTCCATGAAATGGGGTGTTTGCTGTTTGATTTCCTGGTTCCCTGCTAGCTCCAATATTCTGCATTTAGCATCTTTGCTCCCTGGAATATCCTTTTATGTCCAGTGATTTAAATCAGATTATTGAATGTCTATTGAACACATGCCATTTTCCAAGAACTAAAATTATTTGAAAAATTGAATCTAGGGAGACAAAAAGGGCCAAGGTAGGGACAAATATGAGTGAAGAAAAAATAGATGAAGTTCAACTGACAAAGAATGTTGGAGCTAATAGCATTTCCATTTTGTTGTTTAGAGCCATTTTGGATGGTTAAAGTGCAGCTTATAGCAAGACATTTGACTGAGAGAGAGAGAGAAAAAGAGAGAGAAGGAGAGAGAGAGAAAGAGAGAGAGGAGGCAAACAAATATAGCCTGCTAGATAGTAACTGTGTTACCGAGCCCTTTGGATAACAAATATTGCTAGGTGATAAAAAGCACTAACGCATCAGGTGCTAATCTAGTGCTAAAATGCTGCTTCAGGAAAAATGTATTACCAGAAAGGAAATACTGGTGATTTGACTGACAGGAACAGCTGGAGGCTCCTATAATTGTTCAGATAGAAAGCAGGAAAAAAAAAAGTAGCATGTTGTAAGGAAGGAACTGTTAGGTGCTCTGACTCTCGAATGTTCTGGTTCCTGAAGGTTCCTGGAAGTGGTTGATCACATCGTCTCTTGATGGTTTATAGGGCTCAGGCTTAGGTGTGACTGAAAGCAGGAACCCCAGCCTCTCAAGGTTGTCTCAGTTCAGCTTTCCTTTCTGTGGAGGAGCTGAGGTCCAGGGTAGGGGTTTTCAAATGCCTTTGAGAAGTGTACAGTAATTCTATGTTGATCTGTTGTATATATTGGAGCTCTCCATGAAATGTTGGACACTTTAGAGAGTCAGAAGAAGAAGTCATGAGCTACTTTGGTGACCTTGGTCACCTATTTGGCAAACCTTGGGCAGAGATGGTGTTCTCAATCAGAATGCTTTTGACTAGTGTGAGTTTGCTGTATTGTGTGACCAGATTTCCTTGTATGGAGAAGTTCATGGATGGTACATTTGTTATCCCACACCTTCCACATATTTTGTCACTAGCTCCATAGCTGTCTCATGGTGGCGTGGAGCAGGGAATGACGAAGGTCCCATGTAGGGAACTTGTTTACTCCTCAGGAAAGTTCTCTGGGTGAGCTGCTATTATTATTTACAACTTCAAAAAGAGGAAACTGAAGCTCATGAAATTCAAAGATCTTGTTGAAGGCCACACAGCCAAAGAAAAGTGCTAGTGAGACTTCAAGGGATATATTGGGAAGTCATCTCCTTGGGGTTGGTGCCAACAATACCCCAGAATATAACCTGAGTCTGGAAGCAACCAGAGCCTTTTGTGGATAGTATGGAAACCAGTAGCCAGGGAAGCAGACTGGGCTGGGGTTTCTGAGAAGGAAGAAACAGGGTCAGCCTGCTGGCCTTCAAGGACTGTGAGAGGATCTGCATTTTGTTGCTGTGAGTCTGGTCTGAGCCGGAGAGATCTAGGAAGAACTCTATTTCATCTCGGTTTAGCAGCAAACATCCTGCAAGAGCTAAGTTAAAGCCCCTGTAGCAATAATACCAGGGTCATAAAACACCAGCTGTACTGGAAGGTAATATGAAGTCATAAATAGTTGAATTTCTAAAATTTATAAAGGGTAAGCCATGAAAATAACTCAATATTTTCCCTGAAAAAAGTTGATTCATATCTTTTTGAATTTTAGGGATCACAGTATCACTGTCTGAAATAAAGAACAGAGTATGTGGAATAGGCCCTGCCTAAACATTCCTCTTTGCATAGATGAGAGGGGAACAAAGGTGAAGTTAGGGAGGCATTCCTTCTGTCCTGGGGTTAAGGCAGGGGCCTCTACTACACAGACAGGAGAGTTTTTATAAATTCCAAACATGCTCTTCCATAAAGCTGTAGTGAACTTCAGGTGATTTTCTAGTTATTTAATACTATTTATGTAATGTTTGTTTCTAATTCTGATC
This sequence comes from Dasyprocta punctata, assembly GCA_004363535.1. Classification (NCBI taxonomy): domain Eukaryota; kingdom Metazoa; phylum Chordata; class Mammalia; order Rodentia; family Dasyproctidae; genus Dasyprocta; species Dasyprocta punctata. The sequence goes on along the minus strand of RJWM01014878.1, from coordinate 28,542 downwards.
TTTTATATAGCCAGAGGTCTGTGGAGAAACTGACTGACGTCAGTTATGGAAACATACATTTTCCCTTTCCATTCTTTTTCCCAGTAGACAACTTGGATAGAGTTTCCCTCTGGTATCTCTCTGGCAGTATAGATCCAAATAAAATATATGACCTGACATACCAGCAGCCTCCCTGAGCCTCAGACACATGCTTAGAATTCCTCAGTCTGCTGCAAGGCAGGCAAAAGAAGCCCCAAGCAAGAAAGGCAGACAGTGGGCATTTTAAAACTTATTCTGGGTATTATAGGGGCATTAAATGGGGAAGGATATGCGGAGATAGCAGCCAGGGATTTTTAACTGACTTGAGAGGTAGTTGTTGCAGGAGGGAGCAGGCGCGTAGCTATGTTTGTAGCCCACACATTTGGGAGATAGTCCCTAGGCATGATGAAGCCCTGAGTGATAGCTGGTGTCATCACAGAATAAAGCCACCTTTGAAAGGTGGTGGGCTATAGGTAGATTCAGGTCTAGGACATCTGTATCTTTCTGCAGACACAGAGTCACGGAAGCTTAGATTTGGGGAGTGGGATGGGCTCCGGACTGGCATTCTGCCTGTCTGTGTGGGTATGGGTGGACTGGTTGGGTAAGGCCGGCATCCATCCAGACTCACCATGCCCATGTTGTGTCTGTCATATACAGATTTTGGATATGACTCCTGATCATATATACCTTCTATAATATTGATTAGTGGGGGATGTTGATCTAGATTCTACAGACCTCTACTCATGTCACTGTCTTTAACCAATGACTTTACAGAATTGGTAGAAGGTACCACTTGAGGGCCAGATAAGCCTGGTAAGTTGGACTCAATCTTTCTCTGCTTGGACAATATCTTGGGTCTTGGTTAAATGCTACTTCTTCAAAGAGGTCTTCCATGGACCTTAGTCTAGATTTAATCCATAGCTTATAGTATTCTTGTATATGGTAATATGTATGAGAATAGCCTTGTAATCCATGGTTCTTACTTGTTTCTAGTTGTTTCTTGTTTCTGTCCTGGTGGACTGTAGGATATGTGTGAGGACTTCATACAGCTGGTTCACCTCTTAAGTCAGAGCCTAGTGTCTGATATGTATTCAGTTAATACCGATTGAGAGAATGAATTATGTATTCATTAGGTGGCAGTACTATAAAGGAGACAGGTAAAAAGTCACCATGGGTTTAGGGCACCAGTGGAACTCAGGTGAGGTGCTGTAAGAAATCCAGGGAGAGGAATGGTTAACTCAGGGTTCTAGGTTTGCTGTGTGGAGTGATATAATTCATAGAATTTTTTTTTTTATCATGAGAAGGAAGATTATATTATGAAGACAAGTTAGAAAGTGGTAAATAGGAGTTTTCTAACTGAAGAAAGCATTCCAAAAAGAAGGTAGGTAGGAGTACTGGCATGTTTCTAAGCAGTAGCTATTTGACTTGACAAGAGTTAGTGCACAAAGGAAGCAATAGTGAAATACCGGTGTAGAAAGGGGAACAATCTTCTAAGGCATTCTGTGGAAGCTAGGGTCTACTTTCTATACAACGGGGGAACTTTTAAAGGATTTTAACAAGGGAGTTACATTTTTAAAAAGTATGACATCAATGGTAGGTATAGAGCATAGACTGAAAATTGGAAGATTTCCAGAGGAAGGGATATTTATATGGCGGGTGAGTATGTGGGGTCCTCAGTCTCTGTAGAATGTAAGGGATGATGGGGAGGAAATAGTTAACATCCCTCAGACATAGTTGTTTCCTCAAATCTACCTGGCAAACTGAAACATAATGAGCTGTGATTCAAGACTATCGTTTGACCTCTTCATACCTTAGTAGCTACATCTGTAAACTATAGGGACTGTACTAGAAGATCTGCATGATCCTGGAGCACTAGCATTCTATAACTCAATAGAATCAGAGGCCACTAGTGGATTAGAGCAATAACAGAGTTGTAGGGACACTTACATTATAATGAAATAAACAAATAATGGTTTGGCAGAAATTCTTGTGAAAAGATTTAGGATTTTTATCTGACTACAAGGTAGGATGGTTGTCATTGTGGCCAAGAGAAACAAAGAAGTTTCAATGTCATTGTTCCTTTTTGCACTAGCCAGGGCATTCATTTAACCTGAGGTTGTGCTTGCCTTCACTTTTGCCAAAGGACTGAACAATCAGGAATGAAAAAGTGGCCAAGATGGTGAAAATCTCACATCCATATCATAGGAAAATGAAGGAAATTCACACATTTAGCCTGGAAAACAGAACACTTAAGGAAAATGTATTAACTGCTTTCAAATATTTGAAAGACTTTTATGTAAGAAAGGAATTCGATTTTGTAGGACTCGAGAAAGAAGGTTTAGGATCAATGATTGGAAACTTCCAAAAGCATAATTTGGCTGATTATAGACAAAAACCGATCCACCAGGTAGATTTTGAAAAAAAACAAGAGACTTCTTATAAGTCTGGCTCATTTGCAAAATACTTTTCACAAAGAAACAGAGGAATTATGGTTTTTTTAGTACTAGACCAATGATACCTATACAATGCCTAGTACACACTTATTAGGTAAATATTCATTAAGTGAAGAAAATAAATGAAAGTTGTATTGAATGAGCTGTGAGCTTCTTTCTATGTCCGATATTAAAATTAATGTCTTCATCTCCAATGCTTTTGTTTATAGAGACTTACCACATAATATTGTAATTTAGCCTTTTCAGTGTCTCCTTTCCTTTCGAGGATATGAACTGACTGAAGTCTGTGGTTTGTCTTCAATGTTGAGTTCAGTTATTGGAATGTAGTAGGTACTCAACAAGTAAGGCAAGCATATAATTTATTACTCAAACCAGGACACTTTGAGAGTATAGGGAGTGCTGACCAGATGGGAACTGATATGCCAGCAAGACACTGTGCTTTAATCATCAAGCGCTCAGTAAATGGATATGAAGTGATTGAGTGCAGGGAGGCCACAGAGGCATGCTGTACTAGTAGTGCTCTTCCTTGAGTTTAAAACTGCTCCTTGGGAACTCCACCCCTTGGGATGGGTTCTGTTTGGCTAGACATATAGAATGCATTTTTTAATGTGTCCTTTAAATATTTGAATTTCTTGGCTGCTTCCTCTGTGCTGAATTTTCTTTTTTCCAGCCCAAACATTCCCTCATTTCTTTAAGCATTTTCTGTTTTGCCTAGAGGTTAACCTGATGTGTGTGGAGCTCCCTTGTTCTGGACAGGCTTCTGTGTGAGGAGGCCAGCATAGGTGCTGTGGGTGTTGGTCCCTGGTACCCTCATATCTCTGTATCTCTGTCCTTGTCAGCCTTTTTGGGTCTCTAGAGTTGTGGACGAAGACAATATAAAATGTCCTGAACCAATGTTTTGCAGCTCAGTCTCATACACACCTTGCCAATGGTCCAGCCCTAACCTGGTGACCTTATTCTCATCGCTGTGCTCTGACCTGGTTACAAGGTCCATGTTCCCATGGCCCCATTTCTGGTGACTGAGCCAGACCAGGGCCTGAACTCCTATGTCGGTCATCTATAGAATGCTCATTGGATTTTTACTAATTGGTCTCCCTCCTGCCCCTGGGATAAAATCTTAGCCTATGAAACTTCACTGGAAGGTGTCCAATCCATCAAGTACTTGCTGTGTCACACCTCGACCCTCACTGCCTACCTAAAAGACTGTAGCTGCCTGGCTCCTTAGTGGTAAATGTGAATAGAAGCTTTCACTGTTGACTTGAATGTCTTCCCAGCATTTGTAAATGTCCGTGTGTCATGCTAGAATATTCTTTGTATGCGGCGCTGCTGCCTCTCTACTTCATTGATCACTTAATTTCATTTTCTTTCTTCCTCTCTTTCACTCCCGTTGGGTTCCTATTTTCTCTTCTTTCACTTTCTTTTTTTCTCTTTTTTTTCCTCACTGCATTTAAGTAAATCAAGAAAGGCAGATATCTCTCAGTTTTTCTATTGTTTTTATAGGAAGAGAGAGAACATTCTTCAGGAGTCTAAGTTACTTGCACCAAGGGCTGAATGGTTGCCTCTTTTATCTGCATCCTACTTTCCACATATTCCCTAGGCTGAGAACTCTGTGGTCTACCCTAGTCAGACTGATCAGTACTTCAAACAAAAATTGGTAGATAATAAACTTCAATCCTCTCATTACCCTAGTTGGAAAGGCTTTGTGTAAATGGACAGTGTTATTATAGAATTTCTAGAATGCCTTGAAGAATAAACTGAACTTCTTCAAGGTAAGTCATGAATACCTTTGAACTGCATAGTCTATAAATTCTAGAATAGAATTTAAAGCATCTGAAAGGTTAATAATGCAACAGCAGAGGGATTTTTTTTTTTTTTTTTTGGCTAAGGATGCTCTTTTTCATCAGCTTCTAACATGAGGCGAGTAGGTGCATTTTCAGGAAAAAATAGGGATGGAATAAATAAGACACTATTCTCTTCCTAACTCTAAAACTTTACTCCTTGCTCTGCCTTCTGGCTGGCTATAGGATCCTAGGAAAGACATTTTATCTCCTTAGGTCTTATATTCTTGTTTTTAAAATGAAGGTTTGGTTTGCATTGCCTCCTAAGCCTGCTATAACTCCAGGGTTTTTCCATTTAACACAGATATTAAGAACTCATAATTGAGCTTGTATGTCTTCTTTGATTGTGCATAACCTGCCGGATATGGTAATAACAAGCTCCTGTCAAAAAAGTCTCACCAGAATTCTGTATTCTGGAGATTCCTTTGGCCTTGTTATCTGGGGAAGCAGATGATGAATTGTAGTGGTTCAGAGTTCGAAGGACTAAGGTGGCAATAGGACAGTGGTATTTTCAAGCTGTGTGCTGATTGGACACCTTAGTTACTCTTAAAGCCTCGTATGGTAAATGTGAACAATAAAGGGCCAATGAAGATTCAAGGAAGTACAATGTAAATGCTTATCATGGTTCTTGTCACATAGTATGTGTCAAAAAATGGTAGTTGTTACTGTTCTTTATGTGTGATATGGTGGTCTTGGCATAGTTGACCTTCATAGTCCTGTCCAACTCTAAAGTGCTATAACTTTTAATGGCTTTGTGGAAAAATATAGTGGCAGATTAACTCCAGGATGTTTCGTTGACTGGAGTTTGGGGAATGAGGCCAAAGTTCACACGAGAGCCCCAGGCTGATGGTGACAACAAAGGCTGTTTTGGGATCATGTTACTTGGACTGATATCATGGAACCTTTTAATTAAACATACCTTTCAGATGCGTTTCTATTTTGCAATTGCACATATGTTTTTCTGGGAGATGGAGAAAACAGAAGTATTTTGTGACGGCCCTACTAAAGGCTGAAGAGTTGTAGCAACTATCCTCTCAGAAAGGCACCATGTGAGGAAGATTGTTCCTGTGGTGAGTCTGAAGTGCTGACACAGGAAGTAACGTCATTTCTGAGCACTTCCGGGAAGCGTTGGCTCAGGGCTGCCTTTGGCCTTGCTGACAACACGGTTCCTGGTACGAAGTCCAAAAGCCCAGGGTACTTTGCTGGATCTGCTTGGAAGAGATTGTTTTGAAGCTCTGCAAATGGTTCATTTCTGGGTGCCCTGTTTTATACCCCGATAAGGCTGGACCATCACTGGAGACATTTGCGACCTTCTTTCCCACTCATGACGTACTACACATCTGCCTGTGGTAGTCTGGTTGAGGAGAGGGGTCAAAGGTATGTTACTGTGTGTGAAGATTGGCCTGGGCTGGGCTGGGCTGGACTGGGAAGGCCTCCTAGCAAAAGAAATAAGTGATTCTGAGGACACATTCTGAAGCTCAGTGCAGAGAGAAACCATTTACTAAGGGAGTCACTCATTTTAAAATTAAAATTTAAGGAGTTTTAAAAATTTTTTTATTTTATTAAATCAATGGAAGACATAGTAACTTTCACTGCCCGTGTTCTATCCAGCGTGTGATAGATGGCCAGGCCAGGGCCCTCTGCCTGCTCTGTACCAGAGCTTCTGCCTGGCTCTGTTTGCTTTTTTTACCCTTGTGATCATGGTTATCTCCTATTATCCCTTTAATGTAACTCTAAGGCTCCTTGATCTGGAATTGGCTTCTGTCACTATCTTTGATAGACAGTAAAGCTATCACAGGCAGTAGTTGATCTAATTTTTAAATTTTCTGAGGCAGTTTAAACAATGGCATTTTATTAAACAGTTCTTTTTTTAAATTCACAAATAATTCACAATTCGAAGGTCATCTGCATTTAAAAATAAGTAATAGAGTTTGCAATTCAAATTGAATGACCTGCAAACCATATGTAAAAGGAAGTTGGAGGTAATGCACCTGGTTCAGTAGAACTCCATTCTCTTCAGGGCATTTTGTTCAGTCTCCCAGTAGATGCATGAAATCTCACATTGTGTGAAGCCCTATACATACCATCTTTTTCTCCAACAGACATACTGGTATAATAAAGTTTAACTTACAAGTTAGGCACAGCAAAAGATTAATAATAATAACTAATAAGCTAGAACAATTATGACAACACACTATAATAAAACTTCCAGTGTCACTGCACAAACCGTGCAATACTCCAGCAGTTGAACTGATAACAAAGATAACTAGTAAGTGATTACCAGGTGGGTAATGCATACAGCATGGATACATGGGACAAAGGTATGATTTATATCCTGGGTGGGATAGAACTGGTTCATGTGAGAGTTCATCACACCACTCAGTATGGCACTCAATTTAAAAGGTCTGAGTTTTTCTCTTTTGGAATTTTTCTTTTAATATTTTTGAATGGTGGTTAACCATGAGTAATTGAAGCCACAGAAAGCAAAAGCAAGGGCAGGAGAGACAACTGTATGTTTAATTAGGGACACTGTTGTAGAAACTCCTCCACCATGGTCCCCATCTTCTGCTTTCTTTTCTTAATGGACAATGCCAGTCTTCTTACAGGAGAATTGTAAAAAATAATATTTTTTTCCACTTGAAAGGCCCATCCAATTCTAGATGTGGTTTGGACCTTTCTGTTGGCTTTGGAATTACCCCAGGTTCTATCTGTCACAGACATTTGATCCAATTTAAAAGTTTTTTTTTTTGAGGCAGTTTAAGCAATGCCACTTATTACATAGATCTTTTAAAAAAATCCACAAATAAAAGTTTTATATAATAGTGGTACATGCCTGTAATTCTAGCACTCAGGAGGGAGACTGAGGCAGGAGGACCATTGGAAGTTCAAGGCCAGCCTAGATTACATGGCAAGACCTCGTCTCAAAAAAAAAAATGTTGTATATCTTTGTCAGTAACAACAAGATATTTTGAAATTCTATGTACACACCATGCAATGGTTATATTGAGTTAATTAACACATGCTTAATTTTTTTTTGTGGTGATAATACTTGGAATCTCCTCTTAGAAGTTTTTAGTAATATAATACATTGTATTAAATACAGTCATTTTGTTGTGACAATAGTTTTCTTGAACTTACTCCTCCTGTTTGAAATAGTGTACCCTGTGACCAATGTCTCCCCAGTGCCTTGTCTCCCAGCGCTTGGTAACCACCATCCCGGTCTCTGCTTCTCTGAGAGATTCAGCCTTAGAGTCAGCTGTGTGGGTCACTGGCCTGGGCGCTGACCTCCGACATGTGCTGACCTCTGGTCCACTCACTCCTCTCTGCCTTTCTGCTGCTCACTGCTTCCCCACCTCCGCTGTGTCCCGACCTGTCAGCACCTGTGTGCTCTTGGGTTCAGCATGTTCCTGGCCCTGGTGCGCTCCTTACCTCATCCCCGCACATGTCAGTGTGTCTCCAGGTGACGCCCCCACACCCCCAGTCACTCACTCCGGCTCTGCTTTCAGGATATTGCCCTGAAATCACTGCATGCTCTCCAGGTACAATCTGCGTCATGGAAAAACACTGAGCTAGAGTCAGAGACTCAAGTACAGGCTTTCCGCTGGCTACTTGTATCGTTCGAAGCCTCTGCTCCTCTGAGTCTCTGTTTCTTTAGTTGCAAAAAGAGAACAGTAGCAATGCTAACCACTCAGTTTACCTTCCAAATCATACCTTGAAGAGTGAGGTTGGGCATATATATCTTGAGTTTTTATTTATTATCTGTATTATCTTTCCTAGGAAAATGCCTATTCAAATCTTTTGCTCATTAAAAAGTTGCATTATTTTTCTCTTTTATTGAGTTTTGAGAGTTCTTTATACAGTCTAGCTACAAGGCCTTTACCAGATGTGTACTTTGCAAAAATTTCTCCCAGTGTGTGGCTTGCCCTGCCATTCTCTTCATAGTATCTTTAAAAGATACTATTTTTTATTTTTGAGGAAGTTCAGTGTATTATTTTCTAAAGTTTATCATTTTTCCTTTTGTATACTATATAAGAAATCTTTGCCTGCTCAAGGCTGCAAATGTGTTTTGCAATCATATTTTCTTTTAAAAGCTTTACATTTTTTGTTTTTACATTTAGATCTGAAATTCATTTCCACTGAGTTGCTCTTTGCATATCATGTATATGTGGTAGGAAAAAACAAACTTTTCACCTACTACACTGTCAGCACTCAACCTGGAATGCTTCTGTGACCAGATGTGTGGGGATTTTCCCCACATAATAACTTTATTGTTGGTGGACAACACCGGTGTCCTACAATTCAATTCAGTTCTAACACCGTCTACCGAGAGTTAGTGTCAGATCCACAGTGTAAGGGCTCAGACCTACAAATCAGGCCATCTCCCCTTCAGATGCCAAATTCAAGTCTAGGGCTCTGGTACCTCTGACCCCTGGGGGTTTCCATGAGTTGCTTCTTAGGTTCAGTCATTTGCTGAAAGGCTCATAGAATTCAGGGAAACACTATACTTACTACTGTTACCTTATTAAAGGATACTATAAAGGACAAATGAATAGCCAGATAGAGAGATACATAGAGCAAGGCTTGGAAGTATCTTTAGTGAGGGGGCTCTGTTCCTGTGGAGTTGGGGTATGCTACCCACCTGTCACATAGATGTGGTCTAGTTCACCAATTTGGAAGAGCTCTGAATCCCATATATAAGTCAGGGCTTTCTGTGGAGGCTTAAAAAAATTTTTTTTTATTTTTAAAAAAACAAAACAGATAAAAAGGATAGAAATGATACAGAATTTCAAAAAAAAAGTAGGAAATTAACATTAGTTAATATATTGCACATTGTTGTCTTAGAATTTGTTGTTCAGTTTATAAAATCTAGGCACAAAAGTGATCACTCAAACAATGACAGCACAAATGGTTCTTTTTGATGAACTCACAGAGATTAGCACTATAGTTATCTATCTAGCATACATATACATGCATATATTTATATGTGTTTACCAACATGCGTATAATCTTTTCCTTTCTTCCTTTTTTTCCTTTCCCCTATCCTAGTTGCTCTGTCCTTTTGAGCACTTTCTTTCCCTTTCATTATTACAATATCTATTGTATATTTAGGATCTTACTATGCTTTCAGATTTTTATTTTTTATTATTTTTTATACTAGGGAGACAATATGATATTTATAAATGTGAGTTTGATTTATTTTAATTATGAGTGTGGTCTCAAGTTGCCTTCTGTGGAGGCTTTCTCATGTAGGCACAATTGATTATTAGCTCTGTCTGATCCAGCCCCTCTCCACTTCCAGGAGGCTAGGAGGTGGGGTGAAAGTTCACAGCAACTCACTGTGGTTTGGTCTTTGTGGTGACCAGCTCCTATCCAGCAGTCCAATAAGAGTCACTTTGCTAGAATAGAAGATATTCCTATCAACCAGGAAATTCCAATGGATTAAGAGCTCTGTGTCAGGAACCAAGTCAAAGAGCAAATATTGGAAGAGCTAGTATCATAATTGCTTAGGAAGCTACAAGGATTTTAAGATCACTGTGCTAGGAACTAGGGACAATGACTAAAATATGTTTCATATTATAAATTCCAATAACAAATATAAGGTCAGAATTGAAGTTTATTATTAGTCATTAAGGAATTAACCACAGTAAGGTACTACTACATACCTATAAGAGTAAGTGAAGTGAAAAAGAATCACCATACTAAGTTTTGATGACAATTTGGAGAAATTTATACCTCCATCTATATATCCCTCATAGAAATTTAAAATGGTAGAACAATTTGGTAGTTTCTAAAAAGTTAAATGATACTTATATAATTCCACTTCTATCCAAAAGAACTAAAAGTATATATCCCTTCCAAGACTTGCACATAAATGCTCACAATTGCTTTATTATTAATAGTCTTGAACTGGAAAGAATTCAAATGCACATCCATAAGAGAACAAATATGTTGTGGTATATCCATCTGATGGAATGCTAATGAGCAACAACACAAATGAATCTCAAAATTATCATGGTGTATGAAAGGAGACAAATACTACATTAGTCTGTTTGGATAGAATTCTAGAAAATGCAAACTAATCATTAGTAACAGGAAGCATATGGATGGCTGATGGAGACAGGGAGGGGGTGATATAGAGTAATTACAATGGAACATAAAGGAAGTTTGTAGAGATTATTGATGTATTCATTCCCTTAACTGAGACAATGGTTTCATGGGAGTGTATGTATGTCAAAATGTACCAAATCACACAGTCAAATGTGTGATTTATTGTGTATCAGTTACATCCTACTAAGGCTGCTAAATGAAAATATTAGAATAAATATCCATCAATATACAAAAAAAAAAAAAAGTAGTTTGTAAGGCCTCCAGTGAGGTAATGCCCAGGAAAGTGCACTGATAACTGTTATCTGCTCTTGAATGTGCACTGTCATTATTATCTATCCCCCATAGACTAGGGAAATTTCCTGTAAGAAAACCAGACACAGTTTCGAGAAGCCCCAACAGAAAGTGCCAAATTGAGATTGTAACACATCACTCAACAAAGGCGTGATTGCTTACCAGGACATTTAGACCCTCCAAAGATTTCTTTTAGGGCTTGACCATTTATTTCCCAGCCCCTCACCAAAGCCCCATACTCCCAAGGAACAAGAAAATAGTGGTTAGCAGTGTGGAGGCCTGCCTGTCTTTATCTGAAAATAGTTGCTAGCGTGTTGAACAGGGGAATTTATTGGGGAGAGTTTGGGAAATTTTGTTGTACTTGATATCTGCCAAGCCTTCAGGGGACTTGCAAGTGTTCTGGGGATGAGAATCCCTGAAGTGCAGCCTGAATCCCCTGCTACCACTTTTCTCATCCTCGAGACCACATCATTTCTTGGCTCATTCTCTGCATTTCTAACTTTTGGTTCAACTAGCAGTGGAAAGCAGTCAAGTGGAACTGATTGTGATAATATTAATTGACATTCAAATAGTGCTTGGCCTTTTCCCAAAAGGTTTCCATGGGAACCTTCCATATTCTCAGTGAATCTCATAGACAACAAGAGAAATAGGTAAGACAGGATGATTTTATTTATAACATTTATTGTCTTTTTTACCAGTTAATTGTAAGTACAATAAGTGACAATTTAAGAATATTTTAAAGAACAAATATGAAAAACTATCAAGGAAGAAAAGTCATCTATAATTCAGTCTTTCAGAGAAAACCAGGATTAACATTTGTTTCTTTCTAATATAGAATATATACTTAATTTTATTTTTAAACAACACTGAGCACAAATTGTACCAGTATTTTACAAAGGCTTTTTTTTTTCAGTAAATGCATTGTAGTCATCTCTCCATATCCATAAATATGCTTTGAGAATAATATTTTTGGTGACTATTTTCTAGTATATTTCACGGTAATATCATGATTTATTTAACCAATTTCCTATTGTCTGACAGCTTGTTTCTGATTTTTCTTTAAGAAAAATAACTATAGTCTTTTGTGGAATAATTAGAATTCTAATATATTTTTGATAGGTGTATAACTTCATTCTATTGCTCCAGAGAATGTTTGATAGACAGTAGAATGTTAGACATATACATTCCCTGTGACTCTGCAATTCCTCTCTCAGATGTATGCGCACAAAACTATGTATATACATTCAACAGAAGACAGGTGCAGGACTATTCACAGCGTCACTACTACATGCTTACAGTCTTAACTGGAGACAGCATAAATATCAACCAACAGTAGAATGTAAAATGGACTGTGGCAATAACAATCAACTAACTAAAATACTATGCAACACAATGGACAACTCATATGAATATAATATTGAGTAAGAAAAGTAAAACACAAAAAATAACGTGTCCTCTTAGAAACCAGACTAGTGGTTACTCCTATAGAAAGAGGCAAAGGGAGCTCTGGGTTTGCTTGTTTGCGGGGACTGAACCCAGGTCCTTACACATGCTAGGAAAGCACTTTACCTCTGAGTTATACATCAGTCTTGGGTTTGTTTCTTTAATCGGTTGGAGGCTAATCTGGGTATGTTTACTTCATGAAAATTCATGAAGCTGTATACGTTTATGATCTGTATTTTTTTCTGTTTACTTTAATAAAGGTGAAAAAAAGATCTCTATATTGATAACATAAACTTTCAAGGCAACTATTGTCATCTTTTCCTTTTGCCTGGGAAGATGATGTTTTGTGAGCACTGTTTTCGAATTTACATGTTCAAGCCTTGACTCCCAGAACATGAGTGTGCTTGGAGATAGAACTTTGAAAGAGGTGATTAAGATGGGGTTGTTAAGGTAGGCCTTACTCCTATGTGACTGGCATCCTTACGCGGAGCAAAGATAAGGACACAGATGACATGTTGACCACATTAAGACATAGCTTACAAGTGAACGAGAGACCTAACCTGTCAACACCAAGGTCTTGGATTTCTACATCTCCAGAAAGGTGAGAAAATAATATCTGTTATTTAAATTAAATCACCCAGTCAATGTTTTGTTACAGCAGACTCAGAAAACTAATAAGAATTGAGGTAAGTTTTTTCAATATGGTACATACAATAAATGGCTAGGCAGGACTTTGACATCCTCCATCTGACTTCAAATATTAGTCTTGTCCCTGTTTTGTCTTTTTCCATAAGAAACTGATAGTGGTAAGGAGCACTAGATATAAGGTATCAAGGAAGACATCATTTCTATAGATCTACCATTGCTCTGAAGAGAAAATGTGTATGTGGACACTGGCCATTTTAAAAGGCAAATCAAGGCTTGTTTTCCTTTACTTACCTGTGGGTAATTGCTGCTTCAAAACTCCAAACTTTTTAGTGGACAGTGGTGCTTAGTAATTATTTTTTATTAGTCATTAGAAATCTTGCCAGTCCTTGCAAACATCCTGGGGAATGACTGTGGATGATAGTAATGCTATTTCCAGTTCCTTTTGTTACTTCCATCCCCATAGATTTGTATTTCTGGGAGCGGAAAATCTTGTTTTTACATTTATCTATTCCCTGTGATATTATAATGTTCTCATTTTAAGGACTTATCTTGTCAGGGTTTCCTCAGGATGTTAAGACATCTGTTTTTAACTTTCAAAGAAAAGAGAAAGAAAAAAAAACTATATTTGACTCTAATTCTAAATACAGTGGAATATAATATATGTTGATCTGTCCACCTTCTGGAATTTTCTTGAGAAGCCATCAGAGTAAAGGATTGTAGAAGAGGTCTGTTCAGCTCACCAAAATTACTCCCTACTCCTTGTTAGATGTCATCCCAGAAACAGAATGGGCAGAGGGAGTCTCTCTTGTTAAAAACTCACAAGCTTGGTGATGAGATAAGTAGATAAATGTTTCTATGATTTGCACAGCTCATTGCTTTGAGAGACTTTTCAGGCTGAAGAACCCAGGAGGGGACTTGGCAGGTTCCCCAAGTTGAATAGATGGAGTTGAGGTGTCCAGCGACCCATGGCCACTAGAGTTCAAAGGGCAGAGAAGAGAGGAGGATGCTGCATAGAAGAACACGAGAAACCTGCAGAGGCTTTTGCCAGCATCTGTGTGTGAAGAAATTTCCTGAGGCTAGGGACAGACAGTTCTTGAGGATTAGAGGGACACAGGGCCAGAAAGAGTGTTTGTTCACACCAGTCAGATTGGAAAAACTCAAGACACAGGGGCATTTGGTAGAGTACTCAGAAAATTTGAGCTGGATATGGTGACGAACAGGTGTAATCCCATAATTCTGGGAGCTGAAGCAGAAGGTCAGCAAATTGAAGTTCAGCTGGGCAACTTAGGGAGACTCTGCCTCAAAAAATAAAAAAGGGGCTAGGGATACGGCCTATTGAAAATGTAGTGCTGGTTGTAGATTGAGCACTGTGCATCGCTCTGGTCCTAGCAAATCTTAAAAGTAGGATTCAAAATGATCAGCTTTTTTTTATTAAACAAGTAGCATAACTGTGTACTAGAACAAATTGTAAGAATACTTAGAAATAAAAAAAATATTCAGCAGCAAGGTAAAACTTATTTGGTGTACAACAAAATGTTACCAAACATGCAAAGAAGCATAGAATACAAACAAAGTGAGTGGAGCAATTGGAACATTAGAAGAACAAACAAATTTATCAATGTAGAATTCTAAACAGTGGTTCATCAATATCCATGAGGGGTGGTTCATACACCCCTGACAGTACCCAAATTGGTGAAAGTTTAACTTCCTTCTATCAATGGTGTGGTATTTGCGTGTAATTTATAGACATCCTCCTCCATATTTTAAATCTTTAGGCTACTTGTAGTACCTCACACAATGTGATGTAAATTGTTGCCTTATTGTATTGCTTAGGGAATAATGACAAGGAAAAAATATGTCTGCACATGTTCAGTACAGATGCAATTACTCTCCTGTATCAGTTAGTGTTTACTAGAGAAACAGATATAACACAAGATACACAAATAATCGAGAATTTACAAGATTGACTTACAATGGCCACCCACAGAGTTGGAAGAGGAACTATGCAGAGGGTGTCTGCACACTGGAGGTTGAAGGATCCAGTCGAAGGTCTGGAGCTCACTGCAGCATCCCGTGTCGGTCCCTATCAGGAGGCCGATGGGTCTGCAATGAAAGCTGAAGAGTCTACAGGCGAAGACGGACGGATCTGTGCTGGAAGCTGAAGACTCTGTGCTGTAAGTCGGGAGATGACATCAAAGGTGAAGGTGGAGACTGGAGGTCCTCCAAAGAACAGGAGCAGATCCGTCCTTCCTTATTTCCCCCTTAGCATCCAGGCAATGAGCTTCCTTGAGTCAGTTTAGTTCAGCCTCTTTTATTCAAGTTGACACAATCAACCATTGCACTCCCCCAATATTTCCAATTTGCAGTTGGTTGAGCATACAGATAGAAAAATTGTGGCTACAGAGGCTTGATGGTACAAAAGCAAAATAAAGACCTTTTCAGATACTCAAGAGTTGAAACAACTCATTATCAGCATATTCACATTTGAAGAAATTTTAAAAGAAATTGTTCAAGAAGAGGAAAATGATATCAAATGGGTGTACCCAGAGGAGGAAAGTACACCAGAAACTTAGCAAATTTTCATTCTTCTTATTAAAATCTCTTTAAAAGATAATTTGCTGTCTAAACAAAGCTAACCATGTAATATGGAATTTATTGTATATAAAAAATAAAAATATATTATAAGAAGTTGAACCCAAAATAAGCTAAGGAAAGAAAATAATAAGCAGCAAAAATGGAAATTTGGGAAATGGAAAACAGAAAAACAATAGAGGAAAACAATGAAATCAAAAAGTTCTTTGAGACAGTCAATTAAATTGATGAATCTATAGTCAGACTGATCAGAAAAAGATGCAAGACCCAGTTAACAGTATCATCAATGAGAAAGGTGATGTCACTAGCAATATTAATGGGGTTGCTGGGAAATAGTGTGAACAACTTCATGATAATGAATTTAACAACTCAATTAAAATGGGAAAATTTTTTAAAATGCAGACACTACCAAAGCTCACTCAAGAAGAGATAGATAATCACCTCAGCCATACATATATCTATTAAAAATATTGAATTTGTAGTTTAAAAATCTTCCCATGAGGAAAACTCCAGATATAGATGACTTTATGAGGAATTCTTCCAAATACCTAAAAAAGCAACATCATCAATTCTGTGTAAACTCTTCTGGAATAGAGGAGTGAAAGAACTATATACCATCTCATTCACTGAGATAAGTATTACCCATATACCAAACCAAAGAAGATATCATAAGACAAAGAAGCTATCATTCAAGAATATAGGTACAAAAAAGTTCAAACTAAATTTTAGCAAATATAATTCAACAATGTTTAAAACTGATAATGCATCATAGGTAAGTAATTGGTTTAACATTAAAAAATCAACCAGTGTAATTCATTGTATTAACAAACTAAAAAGATAGATGCAGAAAAAAAAAACCCTGACATTCAATTTTGAAAAAACTCAATAAACTAAGGGTAGAACAAAACTTCTTCTTGATAAAATGCATCTATGAAAACCCATAGTTAGCATCGTACACAGTTAACTTTAAATGGATCACAAATCTTAATGTAAAGCCTAAAACTATGAAACACCTAGAAAAAACATAGAAGAAAGTTTTTGTAGCTAAGGAACAGAGCACAACCAGAAGAATCATCCAGATGGAACAACCCTGCCATCTTTGAGAAATAGATGATTGGATACATGGAGGGTAAGTCAAACAAACAGGTTTTTTGAATAACTCCTCCACAGAGGTTCTTGAAAAGTGACTATTTCTTCTCTGCACTCAACACTCTGTGCTTAGTGGCCTTTAAAAACTATAGCATGTCCCCAACAAGGCACACCAGCCAGTATAACTGTTAGTGGTACTGTGGTGGAATATAATGTGCAGAGAACAGGACTCGCTGGAATGACCTTATGTGGACAGTGAAGCGTATACAAACAGCACAGCAGAGACATAGTACCCAAAATGAGGTAGGGCCTTACATTTGGATCACAGTGCTCTGATCATCACAGGCATGGCCAGCAGTGTAACAGAATAGATGCAGGGGAAATGGAGTATATGTGAACAACACACATGTAGATTTATATACATATATATACATATTATGTGCCAGGCAGTATTAGGCATTTGATATGTATCATCCAATGATCCTGTGTAAGAGGTATTGTGGTTCTCATGTTAGAATCATGGAAATTATATAATTTGCTGAGAGTCACTTTTGCTGGCCCACTTATCAATGTTTTCCTTTTTTGTCTTTTCCATTTCATCATCTATATCCATTAGATCAAAAAAGGTTTTACTAGGTTGCAAAGAACAACATGCACATGTCCCCAGGACTTGAAAAACATGAGTCCAGAAAAATTCTAGTCCTTTATTGAAAGGGAAGCTGTTAAAAATCCTTGGCAAATACAAAGTTCTATAAATATTTGGGTGCCAGGCTGTATACTTGCCTAAATGGGAATCCTTAGAACCTATTCTCTACAAGTATTTCTTAAAAAAAAAAAAAAAAAGACGATTCCACCTTTGATCTTGAAGCAAAAGGAATTTATGAGGCTGGGCTAAGTGGATGTGATGAAAAATAACAAATCCTGGTGCTCCAGAGGAGTACTGTGCTTCAGGGAACGTATTTCTGATCACGGCCTATCTGTTGAACAGATTTACAGTACTCATGGAGGTGTTCTCCTCTGGTATTGCCTGCAAACTAATTCTGACATATTTGGAGAAAGAGCAGGGAATCAAGATCCTGTGATTTTAAGCAGAGGCTGAATTGTTCCTGGGGTGATAATTGTACAGTTTCCCATAAAATAATGCAATTTAGCAATTTCATTCTGGCCCCACATCCACTAGTTGTTTTCCTAGAACAAGCTAATGTATGGAAAGAGAAATTGTTATTTTCCTGTTTACTAGTTTTATTAACTTAACATCTTTTAAAACCATTTTTTTGGAAACCTTAAGGCTTTCAAAAATACACCAGAGATATGTCTTATCCAGGTTTGGTGATTGGTAAGATATGGTCATATTCGTTTCATACTTTCCCCCCCCATTGATGGTCTTTGTCTCTCTGTACTTTAATGTCTTTGCCACTTCAACTTGTCATTTTTTTAAATTGAAAACTCATTTTAGATCCTTTGTTAACTTCCTGATAGTTATAATAAGCTTAATATTTTATTGAGAATTTAAAGCTTTGTTCAACCCGTACTCAGTCTCTTTTTGTAGCTTTCCTTCCAATATTATCTTTATAAATCCTATGTCACAGACAATTTTAATGACTTAACATCTTTGGATATATATTGAAATTATCTGCCTTTGCATATGACATTCTTTCTGCCCAGAATGTTTTCCTTCACTATTTCTTACTTGTTCATCAGAATCTGGGTATTCAATCACCTAATACTGAAAATGAGAGCTAGACCATGTTCCTGGCCTCTCTTGTTGTTAGGTGTTGGTATGACTGATCTGCACTACTTCCAGGTCTTGTTTATAGAAATTCACATTGCTCATTCTTCCCTTGCCTGTTATTTTTGGTACAAGCTGTGTGCAAGTATCAGGGCAACTAAGCTGTGCAAGTCAAACACTGAAATGGCAACCTCTTTATTTGTCTTGACCCAAAAGACTGAATGTCATAGTCTTTCTTCCATGGTTTAATTTTTGTGTTAGAGAGAATTACTATTGGACAAGCTACTAGCATTTAGGGAGTTGTCTCTTAGGGTGGCTAGTGCTACCTTAACAAATATATCTGTAACTCAAGCCTGCCTCAACTTCTCTCCTTGTGTATCTTTCTTCAGTGTGCTAGGCAAAAGTGATACCACCTTCCTTTTTTCTCTCTTTTCTCTTTTCTTTTTCTTTCTTTCTTTGTTACTGGGGATTTAGCCCAGGGCTTTTCACATTGAGCTACATCTCTAGTCCTTTTCTTTGTTTTTTATTTTGAGACAGGGCATGCTACATTTCTAAGTTTCCCAAGCTAGTCTCAAATTTGTGAGTCTCCTACCTCAACCTCCCAGAATGCTGAGATGATAGGCATGTGCCACTACTTCCTTGTGATTATTATATCACAGAGTTCTTTTCCCTGTTGATTTTATGGTAGTCATTCCAAGGCACCTTACCTGATTTCCAATCTGTGTCCTCACATCGCACCTACACCCACAGCACTTCTGTCTTCCTTACCTTAATCTCAGTGGAAGACTTTGGAAGGGCTTTTTCTCATGTCATAGGGCAAGGCTCTCCCTTCAGAACCCATCTCCCTCTTGCTTCTCAGGAGTCCTTCTCCACATTCTACTGTCTTCAGATTTCTCCTGAATGGTTCTGCAGCACTGGCAATGTGCATGCTGGTTCCTTCATGGACCTGTCTCCTTGGCTTCTGTGGCACACTCTCCAGTGGGTGTGGTTGTTTACCAATCCCACATCGCAGTGCCTTACCATGTTGCAGGTATGTTTTACCCTCATGTCCCAAGTGGGTTGGCTCCACATCTGTCTTATTGCCTTCTTCATTCTGGGATCCAGGCTGATGGAGGAACAGTGTGCTCACTCTTGTGCCAAGGGGATAAGAGAGATTGTGGGGGAGCACACAAAGTTCTTTCCAATGCTCTGGCCCAGCCTGATGTCAGTGTGGCATAATGTGTAATCCTCTCCAGTGAGAGCACAGCTTTACTGCACTTGAGTTAATCAGTTTTCTGTTAATATAACAAATATCAGAGATAATCCATCTATAGAAAAAAGGGTTATTTTGCTCCCAGTTTTAGAGTTCTAGTCCATAACCGACTGGCTCCACTGCTTTGGTCTGTGGTGCCCCATCATTGTAAGAGCACAAAGAACAGCAGAACAGCTCACCAAGAGAGAGAAGAGTTGAGTCACACAGTCCCCTTAAAGACTTTCCTCTTTAAGAGACTTGAAGACTTCTCAGTAGTCTCCTCCTTCTATTAAAGTTTCTGTTGCCTCCCAATAGTGCCAAACTGGGGACATTCCTTAGGATGGCACTCGAGATCAAAACCACAGCAACCATCAACTACAATCTCGCATCGTCTTCATTGTTCTCCCTTCTGTCTCCAAGGCCGCATCCTCTTCTTCAAATTCAGTTTTGCAATTCAGATCCATCCCACTTATGCACGTTGCATGACATTTTTAGGCTTTTCTAATTTTAAATCGGTTTCGATTCTACCCCCAAACCCACATGCATCACTTCTCTGGAAGAATGTGAATACCTGGTTGGTCTAAGTTAGGATCCCCTGTGGTAGCTATGTTGGGGCTGCCCTTTCCAGAAGGATTTTCTACAGTTCCACACCTTCCCCTTTTGTGTTTACAATTCATGTCACCAGCAGCCCTGAGGATAGTGCTGTGTGCAAGGCCTCCTAAGGTTCACATCAGTGTAGTTCCTTCTTGGACCTCTGTCTCACCCACTCTGCATGTTCATGTGGATCCCTCCTGTCCTGCCTTCAGTTTCACTGCTAACCCCCCCGCCCCGCCCCTTGCTTATGTGTTCCTTTAGGTCCCTATCACCACTGGCGTGGGGAGTCTCCTCAGCCTCCAGACTGTGCTCCTGTTATAAAGCAGACTGTGGGACTCTGATCTCTTCCTCTCTTTTGTTTCCTAGACATGAAGTGAGCTGTTTCACAATGCCTTGTGCTCACACCATGATGTGTGATCATGGGCCAAAAGCAATAGGATCAGTGGATCGTGGCCTAGAAACTCAAAAACTGTGAGCCAAAGTAGTCTTGTCCAGACTATTATAAATCACTATGTCACTGTCTTCATGTGATCTATTATAAAGCCCACACCTGCAGGTCACCACCCCATCCATACTTTTTTTGTTTGTTTGTTTTACTGATGCATTGCTGTAGGAAAGAGTCTACTCTCCTTCACGTAGCATTCCTGCTGGCTCTGCCTTCCTCTCCAGTCCCACTTGCTGTCACTTTCCTGTACCTTTGTTTTAGATTAATTTCCTGGGCTGTGTCTTTCTCCTTCTGGGCTTTGTATGTGCTGCCTTTATTCAGTGTGGGCTGCACCTCTTTCTCCTGGAAACCTTTCTTGATTGCTCTGCTCCCTCACTCAGGCTGGGTTAAGTATCTTCTTCCCTATTTCAGAATCACCCTGTGTCTCCCCTAACCACACTTCTTAAAATGTTTACTTTTAAACACTGGTTAATTTCTCCCTGCAGATGGTATTATGAGCTGAATTGTATTCTCTGTCCTAAAATTCTTATATTGAAGCCCCCAAGTCCCAGTACCTTCAACAAATTTATAGATAAATTCTTCAAAGTGGTGACTAGGTTTGAATGAATCCTTTAGGGTGGAACCCTAATCCAGTAGGACTGATGTTTGCATGCACACAGGGAAAAGCATGAGGAGACACTGAACATGTCTGCAAACCAAGGAGCAGCCTAAAAAGAAACCAAACCTGCTAACACTTCGATCCCGGACTTCCGGCCTCCAGAGCTCTGAGACAGTAAAATTCTACGGTGTTATCCAGCCAGTGTGAGGTATTTGCCCCGATGAACTGATATAAATGCTGAGCAATTTGAGGACAAGGTCAAGTGTTGTTTTTCTCTTGAGGTCCTTATCATGTATCCCAAAGACCACCATAGAGCAAAGGCAAGATACACAAATATCTATGATAAAGAAATATGATCAATAAATGGATAAACAAATGTGATAATAGTAAGTAAGTAAAATATAGTTCTGAGGAAGTCATTTTGATGTGGTCAGTTGTGAAAGACCTGTTGTGGAAGAAGTTTCAAATCACTGGTGCTCAGGACAAACTTTTAGTTGGTGAACAGTAAGGGTCGTATCAAATAATGTTTTGCACTTCTAGAAACTTTTGGTCTAAGAAACAAAGAAGGATCTGGCTTCTATCACCCCATCCTCTGAGAGCAGTAGTGAGAAGCACAGCAGCTGGGGTCTCCTATGAAGGATCCTCAAGTGTGAGGGGACAGAACCTGAGTTAGTCACTGGCTTGGCCAGCACTGAGGTGGGTGGGCAGAGGGCTCTGCTGGCCTTTGAATAATGCTCACAAAGCCCCAGTAAGATGACTCAGGTGCACTTGTTATACAGTGACAACTGCACCTGAAGAACTCCTTCAGGAGTTGCAGGGATTCAGGGAAAGAAATGATAAACTTGAAGGAAAAGATCAGCCCATCAGAGTTTTTGTGACAGCAAGCATCAGGGTATGAAGTGAAGGCAGGGTCAGAGAGACATCCCGATGTTTTCTGCTCACAGACATGACGGAATCTGGAAACATCTGCATGATAAGTAGAAATGCTTGTTTTTCCACACATGTGGCCCAGTCGGGCAAATTGAGCTCAGAACAAGCTTGGCAAAAAGGGAGAAGGTTTACGCTGGCACATTCCCCAAGGGGTCCCATTGAACTGAAAGAGGCTGGGTTTGCCTGGGGTGGTGGCTTACCAGGCATGCGCACACGCACAGAGATGGACACATGAAGGCAGCGGCTGCTTGTTTGGATCCAGGGATACTGTGTGCCAGTGCTTCCAGATGGAAAACTCCCTTTGGATAAAAAAAAAAAACAAAAAACAAAACAAAAAACAACAACAAAAAAAAAACAGGCATTGTAATCAAACCCACAGTGCTCAGTGCATCGAACCAGCCCACATCTGTGCAGTTGGTGACAAGTATCAGTCATTAGCATCAGCAGCAACAGGAGAACACAGTAAGAATATGCTCAAGGTGTCAATGAGTAGAATCTGGCCAATGGTGAATGTCTTGATGATCAAGGTGGTTGGCATGGATGGAGGGCAGAAGACAGAGGTATGTTTCAGTTTTTAGGAGCAGCTATTGGCAATAGTAGACAAAGAGGACTGGACAGGAAACAAACTTGTGGATCACAGCCAGTACATCTTGCTTCTTACATCTGGCTCTGTGGACTCACTGGACTCAAGAATGCCCCGATATAAGATTGAGCAATGTCACCATTCCTATTCATTTATTCTTTTATACTTCATTCACTTGACTGGTGTTTACTGAGTGTGTATAGTACCTGAATCAAGAATTACATTAGTACCTGGGAATTAAATAGAAAACTTCAAGTCTCGAGGAGGAGATAGAGGAAACAAATAGGCCATTGCCGTCTGGTGATAGAGGAGGTCTCCCGCTCACTCCTCAAGGAGCAAGCGAGAATGTAGTCTTCTGACTTCTGCAGGGAGCAGGGTCCACATGAAGAGCTGAAAGAAGAGTGTGAACCACAGAAAAGGAGAGCTCAGCATTTAAAAGGGAGGATAGTGGTTCTCGAAGACGAAGAGTCAATAGCTCAGAATGACTGGGTTATTAGGTAGAGAAATGAGACAGAAAAAGTCAACCTAGCCAAGTCAGAGGAGGCTCATGTCTGCTGGTGGTGAGGCTGGCTGAAGATGGAAGACTAACCCTCAGGACGTGAAATAGGCCAGCGACTAAATATTTAAGACTCCCTTACATACAGATATCATCAAAGGCCTAAGAGTTTGTGACAATTGTCATAGAGATTTTCTGGGGTGAGGAGGGAGGGCCCGAAAGAAAATCCTGAGAAATACCATAATTCACTAGACGGACAGATCTGCAGGGAATCAAGGCTGACCGGGATGGACAGGTAGAGAGCCGGGAAGAAAGGGGGAGATGGGAAAAGAGCCAGGCGAGGCTGCCGGAGGAAGAGCAGGTTTCAAGAACGAGGCTGTGACTGACAACATAGAAGGGACTGAGAAACTGAGTAAGATCATAACTGGAAAAAAGTGCCTACTTAGCAACATGGGGGAAGATTGACAACCCTGGTAAGGTCAGAGGCGTCCTGATGTTCAGGTGTGGGTAATGGGGGTAGAGGAGTGAGTAGGAGGTGAGAAATAATGTTGCAAACTTTTCTAAGCACTTTGGCCATGATGGCGAGACAGGCACTGGCCTGGAACGAGGAGGGTACTGTGGAGCAGCCTGTTTTACAATGGAAGAGAGAGCCGGGCAAGGTGGTAGAAGCCTGTAATCCCAGCATTCAGGAGTCTGAGGCAGGAGGATTGTTGCAAGTTCGAGACCAGCCTGGGCTATAAAGTGAGTCAAAGCCAGCCTGAACTGCATAGCAAGACCCAGTCTCAAAAACACCAAAAAAAAAAAAAGTAAAAAATAAAGAAAGAAAGAAAGAAAGAAAGAAAGAAAGAAAGAAAGAAAGAAAGAAAGAGAGGAGAGCATATCTGAATACTGCTGGGCAATCTAAGGGCTAAAACATTCCTGCAGGGGTGGCTTCCCAGGGGGTTCTGAGCAGAGGGGGTGGAAGATGTGTCCTACATTATGGCAAGCACCGCCTCATTCAAATGAGGTGTGGCGGAGGGAGACCGAGTTCTGGGGACAGAGTGTGGGTGTTCTGTGCTTCTTCATCCATATCCTGGCTCTGTGACCTTCAGCAGTGTCTCTAAGCCTCAGTGTTTTTTATCTGCAAAAAAACCCACTGGTCCCTCCTTTGGATGTCTGTCTCCATCTTGAGCAGAGGGCGAGGCCTCATCCCCGCATGCTGCGTGTTAGGGTCTTTTTTCTCAGCACACACACCAAGAGCAGCCTGGGCTGACGTCTAGATGGTATTTACTATGCGGGGAGCCTCTGGCATAGGCAGCTGGTGACACACCCACAGGAAGCTCAGCTTCTCTGGGCCGGGTGACCCTTCAGGGGAAACCACAGCTTTGTGACTGTTCGCTGGAAAGCCCGCCTGCTTTTGTCTGCAGGCAGGAATGTGGTTCCAGGGAGCGCGAGCTGAGCTCCTGGAACGCTCCTGCCGCTGCCTAGACTGTCGCTTTGTTTGCAACATGCCACACTGTCTACTGTGTTGTAACAAGAAAGGAGTGCCCGGAGGGAAGGACGGTGACTCCTCACTTTCTAAACGAGGTGCTGGGATTCTTTCTCTTTTGTTTCCTGCTCTCTGTTTCCTTCCAGTGGAGACTATGGCTATCTTTTTTTTTCCCTCCCGTTGGGAAATTTGTAGGCTTTATGTCCATTGGAATTTGTTAAATCAATCTAAATTTGGCCTGAGGAAACCTTGGTAGATGAACCCTTATGTAAGCGACTGCAAACATTTAGTTCAGAACCTAACTGAAAACCTAACTTGAGGAGTGCCAAACAGCGAGTCTCAGCCAATCACAGCCCGTAAGCTTCAGTCAATCACAGGCGGCTAACTGTTCAGACAGTGTTCAAATAAGGCAAATGCCTCGCTGCAAACAACCAGCAGCATGTGTACCTTACTTCCGTTTTGTGTACTTCACATCACCTTTCTGTCCCTAAATGCTTTCAGACCCTGTCACAGTCGAAGACCTCTGGGAACGTGCCTGGGTTCTGGGGACTGCCCAAAGAGCACAAAACAAGCGTATACAATTCAGATCTGCAAAGCTAGATTTGTTATAGTTTTGGTTTTTAATGATTCAGGTGGAGATGCAGGGATGGATCTAAGAGATCCATAGAGTGTCGAATGACCAGCTAGGAAAATAAACCTCAAACCACACAGATAGTATGGGGATGGCTGGTGTTAGACTCAAAACTCAGGCTTGCTGACTCTTGGCCCTGTGTTGTTGTTGTTGTTGTTGTTTTTTGTTTTTTTCCAAAATTTCTCCCCATGAATGATGAGGAGTCAGTGATCCACCCACCTCCCTCACTCTGTCTGAAGGTTACTGATACAGTCATTCAAGATGAATTGTGTGAGTCAGGTCCTTTCTAGTCACTGGGGACTTCCCAAAACAGAAATACTCTCCTGCTCTTACAGGGCTTATAGTAGAGTGAACATAGACAGATAAAAACCTAACAAACAAATAAATGATGGCCTCTACAGTGTCTCTCCAGGGAACATTTTCTCACTGGAATGTCTCTTTCTTTTTATAAAATCCAAATTTATGTGCTATGTATATCTCAATACAATGTTTTTCAGTCAGTAATTCGATAGAAAACACTTATATTTTTGAGCCTCAAACTCAATACATTTAAACAAAATGATTGCAGAAACAATATTGAATTACACTGTAAATACAATTACAGGAAGCCAGAGGCAGGCAGGTCTTCGGAGGGCTGCTGGATGTCAAAATGGGGCACATGCCCCGGTTGCTGTTAGACTCAGAGAGGTTCCATAGTACGCCACACTATTCTTTTGATCACAAACATGAATTCTTGGTTGATGAGAAAGCAGCATTTGAATCCTTTTACGTTTTAAAATGATAGTTTTTTATTTCTATACCGATTATGTAGGTGTTTTGCTGTATAGTTACATTTTAGGAGACTGATTGGGAGTTTTGGGTTAATGTGAAACACATTCTAGCTTTTCACAAGCAAAGTGATGGCAAACAGGTAATTGGTTATTAACACTTTTGTGCAGAAGGCTGATTTTTAAGAGTCTATATCTAATGGTAAGCACATCATTGGAAGGTGAGAGGTGTTATAAAACACCGGGCCTGCATTTGTGTGTGGTCTCCTAACAATGCCTGACTGAGCATCTGACCCTGTTGGCAAGGGAGCTGGTGCAGAAAATGCAAAGATATGAGGTGCACACAGCGGTGTGACCGTGGGTACTTGCAAAATAACTTCAACAGGAAATGTAAAATGATCCTCTCATCAAGCTCAATGTGAGTCTTTTGCCAGGAGAGGTGGCCCAGTTCTGTGAGGTTATTTTATTTTATTTTATTTTTGAATGGTAGGTATGGAATGGTAGGAAGTGGCCCACAAAGGATTTCCTTTGGTCATTGTTATTTTTTCGCTCAGGAAAAAAATGTGTTTGGGAAAGGACAAGAATCACCCTCCCTTTGTGAGTTCTGTGATTCAGAGTTTAAAAGGCCAGTGATGGGATCTGGGTCACAGTCTGGGTTTCCTTCTTGTGTGGGGCATTGTGCTTTACACGCTGTCCCTTTAAATACTGAGACTAGGGCTCTGCATTGTGTTCCATTTGTATCCTCGGTCACTTGGGTGAAAAGTGTTCACCTTGAGTCTGGACTAGGGAAGTGTTGTGCCTCAACACTTGGAATAACAAAGTCTTAAATTTCTGCTTTGTAAAGGGCTCACAGGCCACTTAGTTAAAAACAGAGGCCCCTCTTAGTCCCAGCAACAGCTGAGTGAGCCCCAAGCACACATGATTATGTGTGGTACGCTTGTCAGGATTCTTGAGACGGAACCCATGGATACATGAGCCTGTAGAAAGAAGCTTCAGTGAAGGGTTTGGCTCAGGTACTTATGGAGGCTGGCAAGTTCAAAGCTTGCAGGGTGGGCTGCCAGGATACAAACCCAGAATGCGTTAACACTGCAGTGCATTTCCAGCCACCAGGGTGGTAGATCTTTCCACCCTGATTGGATGAGGGCCCATTTTACTCCTTTTTTCAATTTTAATTTTTTAATTTTTTTTATTTTAAAGATAGTAAAATCCAACAAAACAAAACAGAACAAAGCCAATCAAAACAAAGCAGCAAAATTGGTACAGAACTTCAAAGCAGGATATTAGGAAAACAACAATAGCTACCATAGTATATCTTGTTATCTTCACAATAGTTGTCCATTCCATCAGGTATAGCAAAATCAAACCAAAAACAAAAGAGAATAAAACCAATCAAAACAGGAGATTGAATAAAGCAAAACAATGAAACAAAGCAAAACAGTGAGAACAATGTTGGATTTCAAAGACAAGATAGAAGGAAATCCCCCATATTTGCTATATTGCATACTGTCATCCTCCCAAGAGATGCTCAGACCACTGTCCCCAGGCCTGAAAAATCAACCAAACAATACAAGCATTTTGTTGCTTTATGCACCTTAACTCAGCCAGTCCTCCGAACCAACTGGGCAGGGGTGTGGGTGTGTGCATGTCTGGGGTGGGGCAGTTTGATTTTCAGGCTCACGGGAGGTGCTGACTTCTCTCTCCCTGGAAGCCGCATGGCTTGCCAGAAAGGCTGGCTAGTTGGCTTCTTGTTAGATTCTCCCAGTCCTAGTGTTTTACTCCTAACTCCACCAATTTTAATGTAAGTCTCATCCGAAAATAGTGTTACAGAAATACCTGGAATCATGTTTGACCAAGTAGCTGTGTAGCACAGCCCAGACAACTGGATACAAAATTTATCTGGGTAGAGCATCATTTGTATTTATGAATGTTCAGTGACTAAACACACACACACACGTGTGCACACACTCATGCACATGCAAAGAAATTGGAATCCTCTTTGTGGAAGGAAAAAAAGAGCAAGATTTGGACGGAGAGAACATCTTGCCAACAAAAGGAAGGACGTGGCACCTGGTTTGGGTGATGAATTAGGAGCAGGTTTGCCCCTGACTTGCTGCGTAACTGTGGGTAAGCTACTTAACTTCTCTATGTTCAATTCCTTTATCTGTAAAATGAAAATAATAGAATTCATATTTCATATGAAGAATTAAATGAGGAAGTAGCTATAAAATGCTTATAAGGTTGCAAGATACCTAAGTCCTAGACAATGTCAATTATTATACTTACTAAGTTTATCTTACACAGTGCATGTTGGCTGTATATAGTCACATATCACACATAGTTATTTGTAAGCAAAGGCAACTTACACTTCTTACAAATAAATGTGCAGTGATAACCATATACCAAAACTCTACTAATGTACAATGCAGAGCCCATGCCGGGTGTTATTTCATAAGAAGATATATTACATATTCACAACTTTGAGAGGCTGAGGCAGGAGGATTGCAAGTTCAAGCCCAGCCTGAACAACTTTGTGACTCAGCAAGATCCTGTCTCAGAATAAAAAATAAAAAGGAGCTGGGGAGGTGACTCA